>JAQFVV010006346.1:1552325-1822325 GCA_028023455.1 Epiperipatus broadwayi
CCTTTATCTCCCAATAAAACACACATTCTAAGGATATCTGTACTATTATTAGCTAAAGATGAAAAAATGTGGTCTATAGGTTAGGCAAATAATCTAATAATAACTAGTGTTTGGTTGATTAAATATTTGATTATTAGAAAGTATTAATAAGATAATGAATTTTATTATAACAAGTACGTGCCTGCATAACATTTATCTTTCCTTGGATAAATTTATATATATATATATATGAAAAACAAACAAAACACAAGTTAAAAAACTTGCTAACGCTTGTATTTATGATAACAAATGGCGTTCTACCAAAAACACCGTTAAGCGTAGTTTTCTGTTTACATAAATGTCAGAGCGAGCATTCACTATCTCTAACTTTAATTCCTCTTTCAGATCATGATTTCAAGCTATTTGCTATCGTCAGTGAAAGACAGGAATAAGAAACTAGATCTAAACACAAACTCTGAGTGTTTATGAAACAGTTTCTATTCAGCTTGCAAGCGTGAATTTTTTAGACACTTAATGTCTTCGAACTCAGCATAGCAAGCCAGATAGCTACATGGGTCTGATATCAGCTCAACATCACCACATAGTAGAAGCCTCTGAAATATATATCATTGCAAGAAAGACCTCAAAGGTACATTTATGAAAAACAAAATCAAGTTAAAAACTTGTTAATGCTTGTATTTATGTCAACAGATGGTGTTCTATCAAAAACACCATCAAGCGTATTTCGTTTACATAAACGTCAGAGAATGCATTCACTTCTCTAACTTTAATTCCACTTTCAGATCATGATTTCAAGCTATTTGCTATCGTCAGTGAAAGACAGGAATAAGAAACTAGATCTAAACACAAACTCTGAGCATTTATGAAACAGTTTCTATTCAGCTTGCAAGCGTGAATCTTTTAGACACGTTAATGTCTTCAAACTCAGCATAACAAGCCAGATAGCTACATGGGTCTGATCTCAGTTCAGCATCACCACATAGTAGAAGCCTCTGCAATATACATCATTGCAAGAAAGACCTCAAAGGTACATTTATGAAAAACAAAAAAAACACAAGTTAAAAAACTTGCTAATGCTTGTATTTATGATAACAGATGGCGTTCTACCAAAATCACCATCAAGCGTAGTTTTCTGTTTACATAAATGTCAGAGCGAGAATTCACTATCTCAAACTTTAATTCCACTTTCAGATCATGATTTCAAGCTATTTGCTATCGTCAGTGAAAGACAGGAATAAGAAACTAGATCTAAACACAAACTCTGAGCATTTATGAAACAGTTTCTATTCAGCTTGCAAGCGTGAATCTTTTAGACACATTAATGTCTTCAAACTCAGCATAGCAAGCCAGATAGCTTCATGGGTCTGATCTCAGTTCAGCATCACCACATAGTAGAAGCCTCTGCAATATACATCATTGCAAGAAAGACCTCAAAGGTACATTTATGAAAAACAAAAAAAACACAAGTTAAAAAACTTGCTAATGCTTGTATTTATGATAACAGATGGCATTTTACCAAAAACACCGTCAAGCATAGTTTTCTGTTTACATAAACATCAGAGCGAGCATTCACTATCTCTAACTTTAATTCCACTTTCAGATGATTTTAAGCTATTTGCTATCGTATATTGCAATGATGTATATTGCAGAGGCTTCTACTATGTGGTGATGCTGAACTGAGATCAGACCCATGTAGCTATCTGGCTTGCTATGCTGAGTTTGAAGACATTAACATGTCTAAAAGATTCACGCTTGCAAGCTGAATAGAAACTGTTTCATAAATGCTCAGAGTTTGTGTTTAGATCTAGTTTCTTATTCCTGTCTTTCACTGACGATAGCAAATAGCTTGAAATCATGATCTGAAAGTGGAATTAAAGTTAGAGATAGTGAATGCTCGCTCTGACATTTATGTAAACAGAAAACTACGCTTGACGGTGTTTTTGGTAGAACACCATCTGTTATCATAAATACAAGCGTTAGCAAGTTTTTTAACTTGTGTTTTTTTGTTTTTCATAAATGTACTTTGAGGTCTTTCTTGCAATGATGTATATTGCAGAGGCTTCAACTATGTGGTGATGCTGAACTGAGATCAGACCCATGTAGCTATCTGGCTTGCTATGCTGAGTTTGAAGACATTAACATGTCTAAAAGATTCACACTTGCAAGCTGAATAGAAACTGTTTTATAAATGCTCAGAGTTTGTGTTTAGATCTAGTTTCTTATTCCTGTCTTTCACTGACAATAGCAAATAGCTTGAAATCATGATCTGAAAGTGGAATTAAAGTTAGAGATAGTGAATGCTTGCTCTGACGTTTATGTAAACAGAAAACTACGCTTGACGGTGTTTTTGGTAGAACGCCATCTGTTATCATAAATACAATCATTAGCAAGTTTTTTAATTTGTATTTGTTTTGTTTTTCGTAAATGTACCTTTGAGGTCTTTTTTGCAATGATGTATATTGCAGAGGCTTCTACTATGTGGTAATGCTGAACTGAGATCAGACCCATGTAGCTATCTGGCTTGCTATGCTGAGTTTGAAGACATTAACGTGTCTAAAAGATTCATGCTTGCAAGCTGAATAGAAACTGTTTCATAAATGCTCAGAGTTTGTGTTTACATCTAGTTTCTTATTCCTGTCTTTCACTGACGATAGCAAATAGTTTGAAATCATGATCTGAAAGTGGAATTAAAGTTAGAGATAGTGAATGCTCGCTCTGACGTTTATGTAAACGAAAACTACACTTGACAGTGTTTTTTGGTAGAACACCATCTGTTATCATGTTATATATATGCAAATCATTAGCTTGACAGGGAGATTAACAATAATACATCCTTTACTTGCTACCAACACTATCCTTGTATTTTTGGTTCAACAAAATATTTTTTGATATTCTTCAATATTAATTTTTTTCAAATAGCAAGTGGCTTCTTAGGGAAGACTGTATACTTTCAATGAAATATAAAACTAAAAAAAACATCACGTGAATGTAATTAACACTTTTGAGGAGTAAATTATTCATTATATTCCAGTACTGTCATGTATTATAATCTTTTAATACAAGTTCAAGCTTTTTATTAATGAAGATTATACGATAGAAAAATATCAGAATGTAGATAGAATTACAATAAATATTGATTTATTAAGCCAACTATATATTGATTACTGAAGATAATAAAGATGGGAGTGCTGGAGAAGTGTAAACAGAGTTGATCCTTCATTAAGATATACTGCTAATGTTACTATGGTCAGGTTGGGAATTTTTCAATAGACATAAGTTGAAAGGGACATATGGAGAAACTATTATAATCACTTATAATTTTGGAGCCCATAAACAAAAACTATTGAAATATCTATATTCAAAAATTAAACCTGTAGGTATTGCTCTACTCGTAACACTGACTTATATCATAAAAAATATTGGCAAAAATGCATGAAGGATCATGATGGTTACTTTAGTCACATAACATTTCAAGCATAAAAAGAGGAATTCATATATCTGAGGTATAAATATGTAAAATGTACTTGTTTTATTTTTATTTTTTTCAAATACATGAAATTGTTCAATCATACTTTTATATTTCAAACATATAGCTGAAACATTGGAGGGGAAAGGTAATGTATTTTGACCAACAAAATCTCTTTAGTTCAAAGTGTAATTAGTCATATGTGTTTTAGGGAGCCATTAACATGTTTTCCCCAAAGTTTGTAACTGTATGCTTGAATTATAAAAGTTAGATTTAATACTTTAATTTCTAAAAAATATAAGATCTCGCGAGAATAAAAATAAATGAATAATTAAATATAGAAATTATCATGCACGCTTATAAAAATATTTTAGATAAATTTAAATGCCATTAAATTTAAAGCCTTTAAATGAAATAAAATTTTTTCTGTCTAATTTCATAAAGAAAGATTAAAAATCATTATTGATAAAATAGATTCTTCAAACGATATTAAATCAAATTAAGACACTATTTGAAATGGCAATATGTTTTTGTTTTAACAGAAATTAATTTTAGCATATTTTTGTTTAAATGCAAGCATTTCTTATTTAAAAAATACACACACACATATATATATATATTTAATTATAATAATAGTCATTTTCATGCTTACCAAATACTATTGCTTATTTTATTTTTTTTTTTTTTGAGTTAGAATATTTCTTACAGTCACGCCAACATACAGAAAGTACTCTTCCCAAAATTTGTAAGATAATTTATAGAGGTTTTTGACACTACCATAATATAAACGATTTTTAGAATCTAGCTAATATGTAAATAATTATCAACAGATTTGTAGAAAATAACATATATACTAAGACCTTCTGTAGCGATTCAAACTTTTTTTTTAAACATGTCACTGCAAAACAAATTTTATTAAATGGTTTTTTTTATATGTGTATCAATATATAATCTTTATTAATACCATATGGATGACCCACTAAATGATAGGATAATTAGTTATTTTTTGTATAAAACTGTATAAATAGCTTTCTCATGATATTATATTCTCCACCCATTTTTACTAGCTTATATACATTAAAAAAAGTCATAATTTATTTGTTGTTTCGGGAATTGTCTAGAGCACACACACGCACACACGTATATGATGTAAATACATAAAGGATTCTTTTTTAAAAAATAAAAAATAAATTTAGATGATGTAATTTTACATATGATTTTAAGTAAAATCTTTATCTAGCTAATAAAATGTGCCTGAACTACCGCCAGACAAGGAATAAAATTCCACAAATATAAATTGCTTACTTGTTATTTTGATAAAGTTAAATTAGATATACTTTTAAAAATGATATGGTTGAAATTTCTTTTTAATTTATCACAGGGTATAATCCAACCAAAATGTTTTTTAATGACTGTTTCAAGCTAAATCTTGAACCTACAGATATTTTGTAATTATAAAAGATATTCGACTTTCATTAGACGAGTGTAATATAAATATAAATTATATGTAATGAAGCGCAATCAGAGGAAAGCTATAATTTAATAACGATAAAATAAAGGCAGCTAAGCACTTTCAAGGACTTTCTATGACATTATATGCATATCATTAGAATAACCATGGAGTATAGGTGTATATAGTAGGTGTATATAGATATATAGTCAAGATATATTTAAAGCTTATCAAATTAGAAAGTTCAAAGGGAGAAGCAAGATTCCTTTCAATGATGATAAATTATAATTATTAAGTATATGACCACTAAACATCATTTGATCACTATTCATTATGCTTACACAAACTGTTTACACAGAGGCAAAATTCTCCATGCAGTAGTGCTACTCAGTGCAAACCAGAGTAATCAATGGATGCAGGTAGGTCTGTGCATAAAATCCTTATTTAATGCCTACTCATCCAATATTCCCAGACTAGTTTCTACCTCCTCACTGATGAAAGATAGAGCTAGAAACTAGTCTGGAGATATTGGATTAATAGGCACTAGATAGGAACTTTATGCACAAACCTTTCTGCATCCATTAACTTCTCTGGCTTGCACTGAGTGGCACTGCTGTATGGAGAGTTTTGCCTCTGTGTATTAGATATATGCCAAGCTTTCTTGAACTTCTGCTTAGAGTCACTCTTGATGTACAAGATGGTGGTTGCTGAGGGCTAATTATATGACCAGTGATATCCTGGTGCTTCAAGAAAATGAACTTATACTCAGTCTTGTCTGAGGTTCTTCTATATAGATATCAATATTGTGAAAGCTAAGTAGAAAGAGATGCAAATGACTCTCTATAATATATGGTATTGCACCCTATGTAGGGATAAATAACTTTACATATGGTGTTTGGAGTTTTCAAGTCTATCCTTGAAGTTGTTTATCAATTTGTTATCTGGAGGGGTGTGGTAACTTACATGATATGTTGGCAAGAAAGTTTTGTTAATATTTTTAGAATGAAGGGATATATGGAAGTAGAATCCAGGGTCGGTTATTTTCAAGCAAGTTTGGAGATATCTTATAGTACATATGCTTAATTCTTATTGTAAGATGGTTGTATTAAAACCTATGCTGATTAGGTTTTTTAGATATTGTTTAATGTTAGCTTTTCATGAAGCATCAAATTTACATAAGAAATGGTGTCTATAAAAGAAAGATGATTGATCAGTGAATTTATGAGAGGACAGAGATATTGAATTGGTGTGTGTAAAGCCTCTAATTTTGAGTGGTTTAAGGCACATCTTATAGGTTAGATGAGAAATCTCACACTGTACCTGGATATTAAGGTATATCAATTCCCTGTAGTGATTTTCCCACTTAATGGTCCACAATAATTCAGATTTTACCTCAACATTTAATTTGATGTCAAGAATTAAAGGTTAAGAACCTGCTAAGTGAGATTGGGGGTATGTGTAAAGTATCCACTGAGCAGCATGTAATCAAAATAATTAAGATATATACTAGACATGATTCTGAAAAGAGACATCCATAGGCCAACTATCAGACATATAGTGGTGCTGGCCATTAAACATGGAGATAATATTGTTATCAATCCAGGTAAAGAAGTCAGTAATGAAGTTGATTTGTCTAGGTAATAATTGATATTTATGAGTTTGGCATTAATAAGGTTTATGGAGATTTTCCTGTTGATGGAGCCATATAGTTCCATTATGTCAAGGGAAATGATTTTGCATTCAACTCCTACTTAATACTAGATTTTAGAAAAAGATGTACTGGATAGAAAAAACATTCATGTTGATTGGTGAATGACTGCTTATTCAGAATGATATTACAAGCTTTTAAGTTATTGTATTACAAAAGTTGCAGTAAATCTAAATTAATTTTTTCACTTTTCAATTCAGTTGGTAGTTTTAATTATTTTTGGCCATAATTGCTCGTGTTCTATTATTACATCTTTTTTTTTTTGTTACTGTTATATATATATCTGTGGGTAATGAATCCACTTGATTGTGATAATTTTCTTACCCGAGTCATTTGTTCTACTTTTTGTCGGAAACATTTTTTTCCAAGTAAGATATAGTTGTCCATCCACTTTAATGTTCTCTTTCCAGAAATTTTCACCACACATGCTATTAAATATTAAAGTCCCCAATTGTTTTTTTTTTGCATTGAGTGAAATTATTAAGCAATTAAACTATTGACTTTTGATTGTTTTTGGAATATATTATAATCAATAAAAGTAATTGTTTTTATATTTTAAAATTAATTTATTGCAACATAGATTGTGCTTATTAAGTATTTATTTCATTGATGATCTTCAATAACAGAAGAAGTTTAAAACATAACACCTGAATGAACTGGTCGATCTTTTATATTATATCATTAAATATTATATATTTCCAATAACTTGTGTAAAATATGGACTAGCACAATTAAAGGGATTGAAATGCCATGCAATTTATGACTTGATTTTACTGATTTCCTTTCTAAATTAATAATCCAAACATCCTAAATTTTAACATTTATTATACTCATGTTTAGTCATTTGAATGGAAACACTGTCCATGATTAAATATTTTTGAATGCTAAATTTGTATAATAATAAAAAATTGAAGACCATAGGCAGAAACAAGGCATGGAATATACTAGTAGTCAAATCTATATAAACTTATGTTAAGTGCTATGTCAAAAATCTGATTTGTTTTCATAGAATCTCTTAATAAAATATATTGTGAATCTTTTTGTTTGTTAGTGAATTCTTTATAGAACTCACCTGTTAATCACTGGTTAATAATTTAATGGTGTTGTAATAGTGCATATCTCCAAAATCTAACATGAATCTAAGTAGAGTATTTTGCTTGTGCAACTTGGCATTGGTGAACATTCATGGAGAGGTAGCAGTGGATGGATAAATTTTGTAATATTCATCTTTTGTGAAAGCTTTGTTGCAGTATTTACATAATAAATTTCTAATGAATTTATCTTTGGTTCACTTTATATTGGAAATTAGGGAAAATGTTGAATTTCAATTTGTTTATCTGAAAACTCATTTTGTTGATGAAGTCTGCTTTGTTCACTAAGACAAATCTATTGCCTTTGTCTTTCTTTAAACATGTTAAATCATTTTCAGACAGGAAATGCTTGGTGGCATTAATATGTATCCTCCAATTATTTTTAAAAATAAAAGTTAAAATTTCAATTCCAATGGGAAACAGACAACTACACCAGTAACATGGATAATGCCTCCCTACGATTAAGCCTAACAGCTTTGATAGGTTTGAAATGAATAGACTTCACAATATGTGTGATTAGTTTGTCTTTAACCAGATTGTCTGAGACCCACCTCAATGTCATCTATAAGTTTCATGATTGGCTCATACCATTTCCCACCAATGAATCTTGGTTCTAATTCAAGAACAGTCTTGTGATTGGGAGATAGCATTTTATTAGCAAAGTAGCAAACCTTGATTCCTTGTTTGTCAGTAAAAAAGTGAATTTGTGTATAAATTTTAAATAAAGTTTTGCTGACAAGTTGTTCCATTTATTTGTGATATACTCAGGAATAGCCATAGTCATTTTTTCTCCTTTTGAGGGTGCCTTTACATTCGTTAATGTGCAATAATTATCCAGAAGAAATGCTACACCTTTTTCAAACTTGCCCATAAAATTTTATTTCTATGCCTATTCATATTCCATAAGTATACAATCAATTTCAAGCAATTATTTAAAAATATATAAAATACCTTCATCCCTATGAGTCTTAATTATTTAACACTAAAAATCATATGACTTGTGCAATGTTTCATAATATTTGACAATAAGGAATACAATGTATTCAAAAGAAATAAAAATGAATAGTTCAACTCATAACTATACTCTCTCAGATTTCTACCCAAAAATATCATGACTAATACTAGACAATCTACAATCTACCTCAGTCATGTTTTCTCATACTTTGGACTTTTATTTTCATTAACATTCTCCATCAGATTTCATTCTTGAAAAAAATATCTCTACTCTTCATCAATTTAAACATCATGATTGTGCATTATTTAGAGTATACCACTCTTCAAATGTGGAACACATTTCATTGGAATTAAACAACTTATTATATTGCTTGTACAATTATGGTTGGAGTTTCATCATACTTTTGCTTATAAAACATAAATTTATCTTACTGCAAATATGTTGATATTTGATCCAAATGGTATTGCTTTTATATATAAATAATTTGGAGCAATAGAGTTTTCTAGACAAGCATTTGGAATGATATTTTCTAAACAAAACCTATAAGGAATTAAAATCCCAATGCCAAGCTATTATATTTCAGAGGCCATTTATATCAAGAATATAAAAGGAATAAAAACAACGAAGTCAAAAATAAATAAATTAATCAGCGAAAAAAATGCTTGTTATTTTTCTAGAATCTTTATTCTCCATAGGTACCAAAATTAGCTTAGAATTCAGACAAGGTAAGTATTATGTAATATAGTGATATGCAAATAACCATAACCAATGAATTAATTTATTGACTCTGTAATATCAAACCTTGCAAATTTAGTACAGTAGTAGTGTCAGATTCTAATTAAAAGTCCATGAATTGTGACTCACTCTATCATTCTGATACCAAACTTTTTATGAACTTGCAAGCTATAAACTATATGACTGTTATTTTTTAAAACATTTTTTGCAGTTTTATAACAATCAACTTTGTAATTAAATATAGTTGCTTTACATTAAACATAGTTTCAATACATAGCACATGCTACATACCGTAGTGAAATTTTATTTAAGTGGAATGTTTATAGAGTAGGATTTTTTTTTAAAATATAATTTTAATATCTTTTTATAACAAAGTAGGTTAATGATCATTACTGGTTCTGTACAGAGATAAAGTATATAATAACTAAAATTGTTTTTTACATTACTAATTGAGATAGACATTGGTAATGTGAGAAAGATCATAGATAATTTTTCTATTTATGATTTTAAATTGATTATTGTTGAATGATGTTACAAGATAAAAATACTTCATTAATTTTTTATATTACATACAGTATAATATAATTATGTAATTTGATATCAGTTTAGTATCATGACTTGGCACAATATTCATTGCCTATATTAGGCAATGTTATATGTACATTAAATTAATTTTTGTTAAGAAATGCTATGTAACTACAATAATGATCAAGTATATTTTTAGATCTGACATAATGCCTTATATCATTGATGGCTAACCCTATTTTAAGAAGCTGAGAACTACATAATTTATTAGATAATTTGTTAATTATTTAGAGTAAATACTCAAATACAAACATATATTTAGCTCTATTACTTTCAGTAATTAAATATTTTCTGCTTATGATTATATCTACTTTATTGAAAAATATTCCATATTTTTATTTGCTAAGATTCATTGATTACTCTTTAAGGCCTTAAAAAACTAATATTCATTTTACACATTTGTGTCATTATGTCTGAATGATTTTCTTACTAATACACATAAGACAGTATGATAGTTTAATGACATTATTTCTGAGATTAAAACCAAGCAAAGCATAATGTTTCTCCTCACATACCCGATAGTTCGTTACTGAAAGATATCAGTTGAATTTTTTTGAAGATAAACTTCTGTGTAAGCGGTTTCTTTTTTTACTAATAATTGTGACAGACAAAATAAATTATGGCCCTCATTAGTAATTGAAGGCAGAGAATACCAAAAATGATTGAATTATGGATTTGGGCAAACAAAAACTATATTTCACTTCAAGTGAAGAAAGACTGCATGAAGTGGAATCAGAATTGTCTAATATTAAATTATAACAGACTTTGCAAAGTTAAAAGAAAAGATGAAGAGAGAATTAATTTTAAAAGTGATCTTATATTTTACTATAAAAACACAAATATTGGAAGCATAAGTGGGACTCATTGTAAATAAAAAATTAAAAAAAAACCCAGCATTGTAAAAATTAATAATATAACAGATAAAGTATTAAGATTAATTATTCATTTAATAAAACATTCTAAATGTAATTTAGCAATATAGTATGAAAAAATTAATGTTGTTATAAAATATAACTATAGACTAATAAAAAAAACTGGGGAAGTAATGAGAAGTCTCAAAAATATAAAATATTATATTAAAAAACAGTTGTTTTAGCATTAAGAAGAAAAGATGGCATTATTATTAAAAGGAGGGAATGATATCATGAAGATACATAATAAAATATATAATAAATAAAAAAAAAACAAAGTAACCTGTACAAATACTATTTCTTTTGAAATGCTAAGTATTTTAAATGAAGAGATAAAGAGTTTCAATTAAATCTATGAATAATAGAACAGTACAAGGAAATGATGGAATGATATCTTTAAAAAAGAAAGAGAAGAAATAAAAAAAATGTTGGTAAACTATGATATAAATAACGAACATGTACCAGATGATTGGAAGAATGCAGTAGTAAAACTGAAACATAAGAAAGATGAAAAATATATAAAAATTATTGATATAGTAGTCTTTTATCAGTCTCACAAGATATTACAAATATCTTTACAATTCATTTAACCAAGAATTTTGGATTAAAATCAAAACACAAAGCAAACTATATTTAAAATTGGTTATAGCACTATAGACCACATCCAAGTAATAAAAAGTTGTAGAAAAGGTGAATGAGTATGAATTATCATTATGTTTTGGATATGAAAATTATAAAAAGTTGTTTAAATTTATAAGTATTTTCAAGATTATTAAAATTTTCAATCAATAAGATATAAATTCAATCCATATCAAATTCTGAAGAACATTGGATCTAAATAAACAGCAGTCATTAGATTACATGATAATATTAAGAACATTAATATTAATAACAATGTAGGACAGAATGATCTTTTACATGAATTTTATTAGAAATATTAAAAAGATAAGAAAATAAATATAATCAAAGATTATTTATGCCATTTAGATTTTACAGATAATTTGGTTGTTTTCACAAACAATGTTTCAGAGCTTTAAGAAAACTTTATGAGTTATAAGATGAAATTAAAAAAATAGGACTGAAGGTAAATGTTAAAAAAAGATTAAACATATGCCGCATAGTTTTTTTATATAAAAAGAAAATAAAGATTGATGCTAATGAATTGAGAAAAAATACCAACTATAAGTATCTTGCCAATAAACATCACACGATCAACATTTCTTATGCTTGCTTATAACTGTTATTAAAACAAAACTCACTATACATATTACCATTCACTGCAAGCTAGAGTAACCAATGGATAACAGAAGGCTTGTGCATAAAATCCCCATCTAGTGCCTACTCATCCAATATCACCAGACTACTTTCTGGTTTGTGGTCTTTGTCAGTGAGGAGCTTTGGATCTGAAAGCACTGCACCTAGATCTTAGGATCTAATGCAAGCCTCCAGCAGCCACCTTTTCTCACTACTTAACTACAAAACTATGAGTCTTAAATTGAAAACACCTTACTATTTTCAATACAAGATCATCAGCTTATATAGTCATATAGGTTTGAACTCAGTTCAGTTCCCATATATTTTGGTGTCTTTGGTTCTTTAATAACCATAGTCACCACTATCCTATTAGGCAGGATTAATTTTAAGCCAATAAACACAGGATTGCATTAGATCATAAGATTTAGGTGCAGTGCTCACAGATCCAAGGCTCCTCACTGACAAATGCCACAAGCCAGAAACTAGTCTGGGAATATTGGATGAGTAGGCACTAGATGGGAATTTTATGCACAAGCCTTCTGGCATCCATTGATTACTCTAGCTTGCAGTGAGTGGCAATACGTGTAGTGAGTTTTGCCTGTTTTAATATAAGTATCTTGGTGAGATCATGAATAAAGTTAGAAATGAAGGAAATTAATCATAAAATTATATTTGGATAGAGTAGATTTTGATAAAAATAACATATTAAAAATGCTTATATGTTTAAAAATATTTTTAATAAATGTGTTTTGTCTGTGCTTTATATATGGATATAAAACTTAAAATTTTAATTAAAACGTAGTACAGAAATTTTAGATAACACAATAAAGTAAAAAAGATGTATTTTAAGAGTAATAAGAAGGTATTAAAATGAAATATGTAGATATCACTGATAATACTGAAAGAATTATGAGACTAAAATAGATCTTAACTCTACATGTTATTAACAAAAGAAATTAGACAAACTTTTGAGAAAAAAAGATATCAGATGTGGGATAAATGGATGAAAATACAGAAGTTGTGAGAATGATATGGAGAAGAAAATCTTTTAGATAAAATAAATTAAAATTTCATCTTGTTTTTAATATCCTAAAACAAAATATATGATTTTGCACTACAAAGTATATATGAAACACAAATAATAGCACAAAAAATATGTTCAAGACTTCCAGTAAACCAGTAGAGATTTTTTTAAAAAAAAAAAAAGATCGAATCTAAGATTTGATAGTTTCATTCACTTTATGTCCACATATATGCAATCATTAATCATTAGGATTGTAGTTATTTCTTTTCTGCTTTTTTTTGAAGAGAAGAAATAATGAGACAGATTGTCTCAAATTCAAAACATAATTTATGATAGTGTGTTTATATATTTTACTTCAATAAAAAGAAAAAGAAAAAAAAAACTACAAAAGTTATTTAATATGTTGTGTATAAATATTTAAAATACAGTCTAAATGATTTAAATATTAACTAAAGAAAAAAAATAATTGATTTAAAACTAAATAAAATTTCTCTGATATAATATTTCTGATTCTAAAAAAATGCTGACAACTTAAATTTTTAATGTAACAAAAAAAAAGAAAAACTATTTTTGTATAAACAAATATAAGTGCGCTTATTATATTTAAATAAATATATTGTTTTAATGGTCAATTAATTATAAAAGTTCATTTCACTATATTTTGTACTTAAAGAGAGGTTAAAAAAGTTTTTAATTAAGAAATTATTTTTAGTCTCTCAAATTAAAAAAAAAGTATATTATTCTGATAAATGTAAAAATAAATAAATAAGCAATTGTATTATAGTTATAATCAAAATTCTCATTTAATTAAGAAGAAAAATGCTAATTATCTGCTATTACATGGTTATAAATATTAAGGTCCACTTTAATTTAAAAGTTTTCAGAAAAATTTCATGCTAGTGAGATTTTGGGTCTGCAAAAAGATTCAGGCTATCATGGCTCTTTGTATTAGTCATATGCGATTGCTTGTAAATTAGAGCTTGCTAGATTTCAAGATTAAAATATAAAGCTAGATATGAATTGATGGCCATTAATATTTATCTTTTTTATCTGTTAAACAAAACATATTATACATATTATCTATATATTTATATATAACCCTCAAGTGCTTGCATATATGAGCTATAACTTCTATTGGTTAAATGATCTGGTAGTATATATTCTACATATTTACAGAGGCACAAACAAAAAAAAGCTTACTGGTGATAGATAAGTCCCGTAGTGCACATACCTATCAATATAGGATGCCTATTTTATTTATGTGTAAAGACATAGTAAAAATTCTACCACTGAAAAGAAAATTCAATAGTATTGCCCTAAAAGAAAAAAAGGATTCTTTTACATTAACTTGTGTTAATATTTTCACTGTGGGCCCTTTTTGACAGTCTGTAATGGTCATTTGAATTAAATTTTCAACATTTTATTTTAATACTTAAATCTTTATTCTGTACTGTGTTTTATTAAATTTTACAATAAATAGTCATTCTTAATAATAATAATAATAATAATAATAATAATAATAATAATAATAATAATAATAATAATAATAATAATAATAATAATAATAATAATAATAATAATAATAATAATAATAATAATAATAATAATAAAAAAATAAAAACTGTAATATGCAATCTAAACTATGATTTTTTTTCACAATTGTGAATTGAAATCTTTTACCATTGAAAGAAAAATTGTTTAATTCCATTTCTAAAAGCCAAATGAATTATTGTATTGTAAGACATCATAAAACAATAAAATTCTGTTTTAAAATTTAAAATTCAACTTATAATTATTAAATTATCATAAAAAGTAACTACTGGAATTATAATAAAGATGTTCCTTTTTCAGCCAATCAAAAATTATTGTTTTACATTATTACAATTCACTTGATTTGTCTTTTTCCAAATCAAATATTTTTGAATAAAATCTGCATTAAATCATAAATATTTTTGCTCTAAAATAAACATTTTACAAATAATTTACAAAATTAATAATAAATATATAAATAAAATATGGAAAATATACAATTTTTATTTTTGAAATCAAATAAAGGGAGAACAAATGCTTTTGATGCCTGAGAACAAAGAATTTGTTAATTGTCAATGATCTTTAGATTTTTAAAATTAATAAATGAATATATATATTTTAGTCCAGTTTTTGCCATAAAATGAATGGGGCAAACAAATACTACAGAATAACACAATGACCACAATGAAAAACTGCAACTAGTTGTAAGACCATTAAAAACAGATAAACAACTAACAGGTAGTCATGTTAAATTTGAAAAGCAAACAAACAAACAAACAAACTTTAATTTATCATGGAGAAAAAAGAGATTGAACAGTTTAAAGTCTTAAGAGGAGGGAAATATAAGTATGGTAAAAAACTTTCTTTTTAAATTTTATTATACAAGCTTTTGCGTTTGTTTGTAAAAAAAACAAACATGAAATGATGTATTTTTCTGAAGGTTTGTGATGATGGTCTTTTACTTGTATTTATATATTGAACTATTTCCATCATTTAATATGACTATTGAATGTCTTTAGAAATAATTAACTTTAATTAAATATTCCAAATACATTCAACTGTCAGTAAAAATCTGTGTGCTATTAGTGACAGTTGAATGTATTTGGAATATTTAAATAAAGTTAATTTTTTCTAAAAACATTAAATACTCATATTAGATGATGGAAATAGTTCAATATATAAATACAACTGAAATAATGTATGTTTGCAAGAATATAATTAGGTAAATAAAAAAACATTTATATTTAGAAAAATTTAAATGGAGATTTTAAATTTTTTGAATAATAAATAATATACTCTTTTATTTTCTATAGGAAAGCATGGAAAAAATATTTTGTGAAAATAATTTAATCTTTTAGTTTAAATACAAATAAAAATAAATAATTTGATTTATTTTAAAATGCATGTATATATCTGTATATGCATATGTATTTTATCTAAATCCATTCACTCTCTCTCTCTCTCTCTTTATATATATATATATATATATATATATATATATATATATATATATATATATATATATATCAAAGAAATAAAGTTATATATCACATGACCTAATTTAACAAGCTTGTATTGCAAATGTCATCTAATGAGCTTGCCAATAGATCTTAACAAGCTTTTCAGAATATCCCTAACTCCAGACTAGTTTCTGCTTCTGGATTCCTCAGTGGTGTGCTAGAATATTCAAGCATTAGGTTTAAAATACCAGGCCAAGTTTAGTACTTTATCTAATGGTTAACTTTTCAAATTAGATAGCTGGATTTGAAGACATGTGGATGTCTGAAAATTTCAGATTGTCTACTTAATAGTTAACCATTAGATAAAGTGCTGGGCTTGACCTGATATTTTAAGTCTAATGCTTGAATTTCCTAACACCTCACCGAGGAAGCCAGAAGCAGAAACTGTTCAGGGGTTGGAGATCTTTTGAAAAGCTTATTAAGAGCTATTGACAAGCTCATTGGATAATATATATTATTAGAATAGTTTAGCATATAATTCACATTACATTAAAATATTTTTGTATTGTAGATGCTTATATGTGTGAACAAATAAATGTGATTTATTTATGACTATTTACAAATTACAGATATATATAAATCACAATTTAAATAATATTAATAATGTTATTGTTTTGTTTTTCAATTGTTTGAAATAATTAACATCTATATGGTATTTGTAAATAAATCAGAATCAGATATAATAATCTATTTGTTTTATTGGATATATTTATATTAAATCTTTAATTTTCATTATTATAGTTACAAAATAATTAAAAAAAACATCTTCATCATTATTTTGGATTACTACAGTAAATTTATTTAAGTAAGTTTATATATTTAGTCATTTTGCTCTTGCTCTTATATATATACACACACACATAAACACATGTATGTTTATATATATACATAGGCACACACAAACACATACATGAGTAGATATATATATAACCATGTGCTATAGAAATATTAAAAAAAGCAAATTGCATTAACAAACATGGTGAAACAATAAAATTATCAAGTATTTGGAAGAGTTTCTTTATGCAAATGAATATAACAAATCTCTGCTGCAACCACATAATTATTACTGTTTTTTTTACCCAGTTGAGGACAAGTGTTATTTTGTCAAGAATTGGTGGCATATCAGTTAGCATAGCTGCCTTCCAAGCAGCTGTCCCAGGTTCACTTCCCGGTCAACACATTTGACATATGAAAGAAAGTGTTATCTTGTCAAAAACATCAATGTATTTAATTTTATTTTATTAAACATGGTTGTCTTGAAAACATGATTTATAAAACATTTTTGTTCATGAGAACATTCATTTCAACACATACACTCATATATATATATATATTGTGACCTTCTGAATGGGTACAAGTAATTAAATCATACTGTGTCAATGGTGAATAACTGCATTTAACTTAAAAAAGTGAAATAGTACTAAAATTTTAAAAAATTATGTTAATGGTCTAAAATCTTATGTGAGAGTTGCTTACGAATGTTAGTTGAGAATTTTTATAAGCATTTATTATTATTATTATTATTCTATTTAATGAAATATTTAATGGTAGAAAGGGGGGTGGATTATCACAGGAATAGTTGATATGCAAGTTAAATTGATGAAAATTTGTTTTATTTATTTGTAGAATAGTGGTTGGTATTTGTTTAGATGTTTTTCTGATCTGTTTATTCATTGGTGCCCCCATATATGTATAAGTAATATGATCAGTGAAATATCTTTAACCCATAGCCAAATCAGTCATATGTTAGTCAGGAAAATTTGGTATTCATATAACAGCATATGTGTATGCATGTATGTCTGTATCATCTTCCAATTTCATTTTTCATATTTAATTACAGAATAGAATTTCCACACTTTACAATAAAACATTTAAAATTATAGCAAATATCTCTAATAACAGATGTAAATATATTTTGAGTGATTAATGAATATCTGGATTAGTGAATTATTTGACAATTAAATTGTGTTATCAACTATTTTATTTACTAGCTAATTAATATTCATTTATTTCAATAGTGTAAAAAATATTTTTTTATTTGTTTTATTTGGTTTGATTTAATTTAGAATATCAAAATGATTTTTTTTTCAAGAAGAGATTTTTTGAGTATTTGTTTTTTGATTAACTGAGTGTGAGGGATGGGACTAACCTTTGGAGGATAAGATGACCTCTTTATTGATGGAAAATAAATATATTTAAGTGATAGTTGGTAATATATTATGATCCATTCAGTAATTCATTCAATATCCATTATATTATTCACTCCTCTTCTGCCACTTCTTCTTTGTGCATTTTTTAAATCTCTCAAAAATCAAGTCAGTTAAACTCCAAAGTGTAAATTTTTAAACATTATTTTCTTTATAAAATTCAGTATGGGGATTCTAGCTACCATACAGCTTTAAGGAAAGATGTCAGGCTAATTTATACAAAAGGTATATTTTCTTCCAATTTTTCCATTCAGTTAAATGTTAAATTAACCATATCATTTTAAAATGTATTTATATGCTGATAACTTTAATCTACTTTGTTTGCATATGTCTATCATTATCATTAAGAAAAAAAATGAAATTGCTTGAACTTTATAATCTTTTAAAGAAATTGTGTGAACTTTGTAATCTTTAAAGGAAATTTATGCAGGACTTTCTAACAAAATCTACCAGAGACTCTAAGCTTCAATTCTCTTGTAATTATGTAAAAGTTATGTTAAAATAGAAGTATGTAAGTATAATTTATTGTGCTATATATTTGAACTACTACATGATAATAATTGTGCTTATTATTATCCATGATTATAAAATACTTTATTAAAGAAGTGAATACATGGCTTACAAATGATTAACTAATTACTAGTATTTATTTAATGTGTACATGTTTAAGTTAAGTAGAAAGACATTAACATTATATATTTTTTGTTCTCCTTGGTATGTGAACTTATTATAAAAGAAAAATATTATTGCTTAACGAATTGTAGATATACGTGAATAATTAATTAGCAACCACTAAAATAATTATATTTGTGATAATTTATAAAGTTTATGGTAAACTGATATTTTCTTTTTGGAAACCTGGTAAAGTTACTGTTAAATTAAAATATTTGCAGAATTAATTAAATGATAAATATAAAAAAAATAATTAAATGATAAATATAAAAGAAATATGTAGCTGAAACTATCTATCCATATTTCTGTCATTATTATAAAAAAATATTACTTGCATGTCATATTAGTGAGCTCAATTAGCTATTGCTAAGAACATTTGAGATTGCTAAATTAAATCTAAGTTGTGAATGTTTATCCTATAGGAATTTGTTTCCATGTTTATTAACATGTACTCATCTGAAATTATCATCCTTGTCTTCACATCATTCAGGAAACTTTATATTCAAGAAAAAAACAACTTTGCAAGTGAATTTTTTTTTTTTTAAGTTAAAAGAAGAGTGACTTTTTTTCTTTTGCTTATTGCTATTGATATGCTCCAGACAGATAGATAGGTTTATCATTCATTTGTTTGTTTTCCTTGACTTCAAGAACATCTTGGATAGCATGTTGCAAGTTGCAATATGCTGGTAAATGATTATTATTTAAAAAGAATTTCTTATGCATATTATATATACACTTTTGTGTATTTTATTAAAGAGAGGTATATTTTTTATTTATTTATTTAATGTCTCGAAGTGAACAAATTGGCTTAGGGAATAATAAATGTATGAAAAATAAATATTGTTATTAGAAATGGTGAAATTCATTGACAATAACTACTGTCATTTAAAAAATTTTGAAACCGCTAACAGTTTGTCACAAACTAAACGTTTTATTTTCAGTTTATCATTTACTTTACCATAATATTCACGTATTATATAATTTGAAGTTATTTTCATGCTCCTATTTATATGTGTGCATATCTGTCTTATGCATTTATTTCATATAATTAGTAAATATTCAGTTTTATGACTGTTTTTCTTTCTGTTAATTTCGGATAATGCCATATGCTAAAAGAATTGAAAGAAATTAGTGACCTATCTGTTTGTGTGTATTTATTTTTAAATGTATAGAATGAAATGTATAGAGTAGCTACGAGAAAGAAAGTTATTCGTGATATGTTCTATATTGATTGGGATTGAGAACTCTCTCCCTTAGTATATCTAAGTACTTGCCATGAGTGAAGTATATTCCTAGATTGCATATGTATGCATTATAAAAATGATATTTTATGAAGTTGAGTAGTATATGTCTGCTTTATTCTTGTGGTGAGACTGAATTTCACACCAATAGTTTATCTCAAAGTTAGATGGGAATTCATTATTTGTCGTTAGATTTATTAGCCAAGAAGCTTGTTTATTCTTCGTGTGCTTAAATTTTTTTCTTGAATGTTTATTTTTGTGTTATCATAGAATCATCGCTATATGTAATGTAGTTGGCAGTTAAATAAATGGTAAGATTAAATTCTTTATGGAATATTAAAGCAGAAATAGTGTTATATTTGTTGGTTGGTCTATAGCATTATCCGTATTTTGACACTTATTTAGCAACTCATAAGTAAACCGATAAGATGTAAATATATTGATTTTTGTCTTAATTATAGCATAAGATGCGACACACATGTAATGCGAATAATCTTGCAGACATGAAAGTATAATACTGTTAAATTTATACATCGGGCATTAAATATTTTGAATTATATCATGTTAATTTACCACAAGCTTTAAACCATTATATCATCAGAATGATTACTTTTATTTGGTATGTGTGAAAAGTATAGGTATTTAAAGGAATTATTTGAATGATCTATTTAAGGTTACTCTTTTGACAAACAAATTTATTAATTTGTTTTATCCCAATAATTGATAGTGTGACCTCTCCAATTTGTATATTTGTGCCCATAATATGATATTTAATTACCCAGTGTTAACAGCCTAAATATATTCGAAGTTAGAATATGAGAGCATTAATTTATTTGTTAATTCATGTCTTGTAAATGTCTAGTCAATAAATGATAAAAAAGTGTAATAAAAAAGATATCAAACTCAGATTAGTAAATGTATGTGTAAATTTAAGGATTAGGACAAATAGCCTCAATGTGAGCTAATTATATCTATTTTAATTGCAAATATAAATAAATGCTTTATTTATTATTTAAAACTTTGTCTCCACTTGTTCTTATTTGCATTTGCATTCTAGTTTCCACATTCTACATATCTATTACAACATAAATGCATTACTTTGTAAATTTGATAATAAACTTACTGAAATCTGATAATATTGTTCTCTTAATCCAAACATTATATGAAATATTTTACCATTTGGTAAACTTATGAAGAAGGTTGCATACTTAGTTATTATTTAGACAATGATGTGAGATCAAAAGGTACCCTATTTTCTTCATTATCTAATTGCTAGTCCAGTGTAATATCACCCAATTCACTCCATTATTATTTTATTATTATTATTATTATTATTATTACAATAGTTATAAGTTATTGTGTAATAGAATTTTTTTAATCAAATAGTATTAAAGATTCCCTGAGATCTGATTTCATAGTTCAAATTAATATTGGTTTAGCTATTTAGATTAAGACGTGCTAGATAGTGGAGTTATTTAATATCATGTTTTCTGTTAAACTTATATTGTAGTTAATATGGGAGTGTATTTAGATGTTGGAAGAGATCAAATGTAAACTATAGTTTATTAGTTTGAATAAATAAAACTTTGTTGATTTCTATCATTTGCTTGATTAATAAAATGAAGCATGTATTTTATTTTAATGTTCAATAATATTTCTTCCTTCATTTATTTACATTCTGTATATTCTTAACTTTCTATAACCCTCCATTGAGCTAAGCTATAAGTCAGGCAAAAATAGAAGAGTCTCAATACTAATTCAGAGTAAAATAGAGTTGTTAATTTATTCTATTCATTAATAGAAGTGGTGCCCTGGGCAATTGTTCATATAATGTGTAGGATTGATGTCGAGTGGGGAGGGGGATTATAATACATATATTATAATGAAAATTTTCGACTGCTCCAAATATAATAGAATACTAGGTGATCAAAAATAAATATTTATAAAATGGTCACTATACATTTGAATAAAAGTGAATAAATTCAAATACATATAATAATATTAACCAAACATCTGTGATGATGATAATTAATATCTTGTAACCTAGTACTGATGGTCAAACTAATTACAATTATTCCCAAAGTATTTTAATTTGTTTTCTAATTTCAAGGATAAAAAAATAAATGTTTTGGCTTCGAACCTTCTAAATAAAAATTTTACCTTTGAAAAACTTATTAACGCCTGATCATCATCAGTTATAAATTATTACAATTACCTTTGCATGTCCCCCAATGGATTACATGATTTATCAGGGTTGTGAATATTAAGAGCATAATGTTTGGAGTGAGTTCAACAAACAAACACAAACTAAATTGATCAATAATAAAAATAATTTATTAACAATAGGTATAATCTTGCTGCTTATGTATTTGCAACTATTATTACATATAATAAATATACTACAAAGTACTAAAGATAACGGAAATAATAATTATTAAATATATTTTAAACTTAAGGACTTATGATGACTATATTAGTAAGATCATATCATATATAAAATTTGAAAAGCTTGGAACCATGGCTTTCTGAAAATGTCATTCTTTTATTCTATTTATGAATAAGTCTTGATTAGTTCATCCAGAATGGTAGTTTTCCTTTTTGGACAGTAGTGACATTAGATAGTATATACAATAGATCTTGGTAGATATTACAACACAGTCTACTTCTTTCTTCACAGAATTCTTAAAGCAAGCAATGCCTAGTTTTAGCAAAGTTGAACATTAGTCTCTGGATATGATTGCATCACCCTGGGTGTTTGACTGATGCGGTTGGTTATTGGTTATCTAGCCACACTTAGTAGATAGTCTTCTTTGGATAATGATCTATTTGCTGTGGTAGATTTTAGTATTGAAAAATATTTTTAAACATCAGTAAAGCATGGCTTTCCAAACTACAATGGAAAACTGTTTTAATCAGTGGTTTCTCTTCTCTTTATGAGATCACTGCCACACTGCTTTTTGAGTTGGAACTTGGGATATATTACAAAAAGTTGTTCATTTCTGATCTATTTATACTTTAGTTATTTTTTTCACAGCTATTGCTTTTCTCAACAGATGTTTTCCAAACAACAGCTCTATCAATTTTATGTGAAAATAACTCATTACATTTTTACTATTTCACTAAGCTTATATTTTTCATTACTTTATGCTAGTTCATGACCAATGCATCATGTTAAGATATATTCATAACTTCTGGTTTTTTCAAATATTACAAAATGTCATGTGATAATTATTCAAGCAATGTTCTCTTTAACAATTCACTGAGAATACCCCTAAGTCTAGGAATGTCATCATAGCTGCAATTTTTTCTAATAATGTTGGATTAAAAAAGAAAACCAAAGACAACTCATCAATTGATACTAAATTTGGAAATTACTGCAACCAGATAAAACAGATACTAAGGCTGAAATGCCATCTGCTTGAACAAAAGCACATTTGTATTCATTAGTTTAAAATAAATCACACATCATGTGACCTTATTTAATAAGCTTGTGATTATAACAATTAAAGAGCATGCAAGCTCTAACAAGCTTTACAGAAAAATGTCATTAAGAGAATGGATTTTAAATTCTCTATCTAGAAATTATCTCTACTCTATCCTCAGACCGGTTTTATGCTTTTGGCATTCCTCAGTGAGGCACTGGAATATTTCAAATGAGAAATCTAAAATGCCAAAGCCAGCACTTTATTTTGTACTCATTAGTGTTTAACATCTTCACGTTATTATTTTTAAAAACTATATATTTTAATTTGTTTTTGTTTTTTATTCTTCAGATAAGGCTAAATTTATTATTAATATTATAAATTATTTAGATTTACTTTTTTTCTTTTATTTTCACTAGTTTTTATTTTTATGTAAGCTCATATTTTATATCGAGTTTTTTATATGTTACTAATTAAAAAATATATATAAGATTAATTTTTTTTTTATAGAAATTGTAACTTATAAAAAGATTAAAGTAAACTATTGTCTTTTATAGCTTTGAAGAAGTCTACTTCAAGGTCAAAAACATAAGTGCTAAATAGCAAATAAAGCATTGATAAAAAGTGCTAAAATTTGTATTGTTGCATTTTAGTCAATAAATGGGTCTCCTATAAAAAGTTCTAGATTCTAATCAGGCTCACAATTTTTCTTTTAGATAATACATCTAGAATTAACTTAGTAAATTATTCAATAGGTCTTTAACTATTTTTATTTTGAAAATTAAATAAAAATTAAAAATTGCTCAAACAATCACTATTTGCCAATTGGTCAAACTGATAAGCAATGACTTCTCTCATATTGTCTCTCTATGAGAGATTGTAGTATGGCCCTTACCATGCAGTGGATTATTTAAAAACCATTTTACCTAGCTATTAAAAAATGTAAGTCAGAGAGTTTTCATGCAAAAGATACTGAGATCAAGCAATACTAACTTAGGTCATCATTATTTTAAAACCAGAAATTCAAAGCCAATAGTAGACCATTAAATAAATGAATGAATAATTGGTTGCCTATTGTCTGGAGATCAGAAGAAGTTTAAGCATTCAAGTGACAAAGCTGGACCATAATCTAACGACCTTGAATTCTAAAATATGCCACCCTATCACTGCTTTAATAGTGCTTGGTGGAATTTAGTCACAGTTTAAAGATTTGGGCTATATTATATTTAATTAGTTAACAAACTGAACAATTGTGATTTGCCAACTGTGATTTACAATATCAAAGCCAGAAAAAAATTTAAGAAATACAATTTTTTCCAGAAATTAAAAAATTACCTACTTTTGGAATTGTGAAAGAAATTAGTTTATAAGATTTTCTTCTATTTCTAAAGAAACCAACTGCAATTATTAATAGCAAAACGGCAGGAAACTAAAAAAGACTATGGCAATTAACCTAAAAAAGAATCGAAACAAATTCTCCCATTGGTCATGAAAGTCTTTAATTATATACCATGTTTATACTTTTTTAGATGGAGAGTTTTGTAGTGTGGTTGAAGGATCTTTTTGCTATGATATAATCTCTTGAGATTTGATTTCAAAGGATTTATGAAAATGTCTTCCTTATAACTACCAAGCATGATTATACATTTTAAGTAGCAAACTTACAGCAGCATAGTATCCAAATATTGATTATTAAATAGCTAGAATTAAAAAAAACCCATAAAAACCTTCTTCAACCTTCATTTTACAGCTTAATCTTTTTTTTTTATTGTTGGTTTATGGAGATACCGAGTGACGTTTTTGTTCAACTGTGTATTTTTATTCTATTATTTTTTTTTATTATATATATTTCATTTAATTTACACTGAAGTTATTAATATATATAATTTTTAAAACTAGCTTTAGCCTTATGTTTGAGTTTTAAAAAAAATCAAGATTAATTTGCCATTTAAAACTAAATAATCGAACGAATGGGATTTGGGCATTCTATCAGCAGAGTTTCAATGGAATGGACGGCTGAAGAGTTGGAGGTTACAATAGGTTGAAGCATGTCCATTGAAGTATAAAGATTTGCTATCTTAATATAAACTGAGCACTGATTGTATATATGTGTGTGGGAGATGATAATCTGGACCAACTGATGAGTGCTGGCTGAGCACGAAATACAGATATTGACGATTATTTATCATTTCTACAGATGTGTTGTCATGTGTATCAGTAGTATGAGATAGTGTGAGTAGTTGAAGGTTGCTTGAAAGTCTGAGTTCAAATCCCCTATATTTACAATTAAGTTCTAGATATAAGAATGCCTGTATTTAAAATCTTACTTGGACGTTCAAAAAAAATTAGAATATCTGAAGTGACAGAACTGAAACCATGATTCATTGGCCTTGTGTTGCCACTTACCTCTTTACTAAACCATGCATGGCAATTGGCCATTGAAAGACTTATATAGTAAGATTATCTAGATTGGCTGTGGTTAGTTACATAAAAAAAAATTCTAAGCTTGATTAGAACATGATAAAAATTTTCAAAAACGAATCATAAGTATGGCAGCCGATGGCCTACTTCTGTACCATGCGGTCTTTCAGTTTTTTATAATATGTATAGATAAATATTTGTTATGTTAAAATTTCTTAAAACTTATACCTATTAGTTTATATATTTTTTAAACATGTGAACCTAACATATTAAAGATATTTTGATTTATATTTGTTTTATCAGACAATTCGGAAAGTTGCTAAACATTTAAATTTAATAATAAAAGTTTTCTAAACTCTACTTTATCTTAAAAGATCGATGATGAACTATTTTGGAGTGGTTTAGCTCTGACATAGATAATCCCAGGCTAAATTTCTTTTCTAATCTGTTATAAATGGAAAAGGGATAACGATAATTTTATAAATTAGAAAATTGGAGGAACTTTTTATTCTATTTCATTTTATTATAAATAGCCAATTATTAATAACATTGGTAAAGATATTACTTTTTATAAGGAAACTACATTAAAAATCTATCTGATTTTTATTAGAGATCGTAAATCAATTTTATAGATATTACTAAAAAACATATAAGTTTTAAAAACTGCTAGATTATAGAGATATTGTAGAAAAAATATTTTATAAATGATTTTAATAATAACAACAAAATGTTAATTACCTATTTAAATATATCTTTAAAAACGTATGAAGTAATTTTAAATATTAAAATCCTAGTCTATGTTAAAGATCTTTATAACCAATTTACTTGTCTGCTATGATGTAGGAGAACCAGAATAAGGATCTTTGAAATTTATTTAAATCACAAATAAGGTAAGGAATTTTGTTTTGGATAGCTATCCATCAATGGTAACTATCCATTCAATACTGGTCTATAAATAAGTATTTGATGTTCATCGTTTAAAACAGGGCTAGAATGGTGGATTCTAGAGCTTAAGGTCCATAGATCATAGATCAACTCTATTATTTTTTGTACTTGAACTTCTCTTGAGTATCACGAGAACTCTCAAGCATCAAACCACTCGATTAATATTTTTAATGAGTATTTAACTATTCGTAGCTTGAGAGAAATTGCTCATTTTAATTTGAGCTGGTTAAGTTATTGAAAATATGCTGATTATAAAAAAAAAAACGAAAAAAAGAAATACAATGGTAATATCATGCAACCGTTACTACTGAGATGACAAGGCATCATATTATCATGGGAAACTTAAACTATGTTGCGTTAAAGGAATGATTAGCAACTATAATCTATCACTATAATCACTGATTATAGTGTGATCAGTCAATCATATAAAATAAAAAATGACTGGGCTGTGATCCATGGATCTTGAGATTCACTCTGCCGCTCTATCATTCATTTATTACTGTACCAAACTATCAAGGATATCCAATCATATTATAATAGGTGATTGCCTAAATAAGTCTCAAATAGAAAAAAAACATACCATATTTATATGATTAATAATCTCTAATTTAATATATGCATAATTATTAAGTTTTGTCTAAAAAAAGATTTAAGTATTTAAGCAATATTATTTGATCATTCTTCCATTATCTAAGAAATTGTAAGCACTATAAGAATGGCTTGTTAATTAAAGAGGTAAATTCTAGATCATTGCTTTTCTGAAAAAAGTTGTAAATTAACTTAGGTGCCTTAAAATAAACAATAGCTGATTAAAAAGATATTTGTTAAAATCTAATTGGAGAAATTTCTGTTCAAATTCTCATTTAAGAAAATCTGAGATCTAATCTAAGAATCATTAGATGAATAAAAAAAAGCATTCTGATCAATTGAGTGGAAATGTTTAATGAAGACTATGACTTTGTCAATCAAACATCATTTGAATTTCTAATTAATCATATAATAAATAATTATCATTAACGTTAAGTACTTTTTATCATACAGCACCACAAAGCTAATTAACATCTTTTAAAATTATTTTTATCTCTTTACTATATTCTTCAAGTACCTCACAGTTTTAAGATCATCAGACAATTTTTTTCAATTTTTTTGAACCCTTCAATCGATACTGTAATGGTATGAACGGGTTTGAGCCATGAACCCAAGCTATATAAATGACAGGTTTTGATTTAAATAAATATTTATACTGGGTAAAAAATGAATAGTTAATAATAATTGAATAAAATGATTTAATCCAAATGTATAGTAGTATTAACTAATGTGATGATGATGATGATGATTTATAACCTAAATAAATACCTGTCCTCCTAAAAGTATTTTATTTGTTTTTCAGTTTTAATAAATAAAAAAAAGAAACTTTAAGGTGCCAAACCTTCTAATGAGAAAGTTTATATTTGGAAAACTTATCTGATCATCATCATTTACAAATTATTACCACCATCTCTGCATGCTTCCTGGTGGACTGCATAATTTCTCAAGGTTGTGAACATTATTAGCATATTTGATATTAAAATATTATGCTTGAAATAAGTTTGATAAGCAAACACAAACTAAATGTATTAATAAAAAATAACTTAACAATTTACTAACAATGAATGCATAAACAAAAACTGTTGTGTATATACTCGCAACTTGTAATACATATATAAAATATAAAATCTAATAGTAATAAAGGATATTCTAAATTTCCCTTTAAGTTTAAAGCTTTATAATAACTATAATGGTAGGATCTTACCATGTAAAATATTTAAACACTTCCAAACCATGATTTTTTGCCGAAATTCTTCTTTTAGTATATTTACAGCTGTCTTCATTTATTCAACCAAAGATGGTAGTCCATTTCCTTGGGCATAGAAGATGTTAAAGAGAAAATACAGCAGAATTAGTAATGTTACATACTGTATAATATTAGTAGATCTAAGTTAGTTTTTACAGCATTACCCATTTCTTCCTTCATAGCATTATTAAGACAGGCATTAGTGAGTTTTGGCAAACTTCAGAATTAATTTCTGGATCCCATTTCATTTTCCAGGTATTTTGGTTGGTGTAGTTTTTGGTTTCTTACCACATATAGTATATAGTCTTCATCATTGTCACTGTTGTAACTAGAATATTGAAAATACTTTAAAACAGTCAGCAAGATATGATTATTGAAGTTACAGTGCAAAACGGTTCTAACAAGTGATTTCTCTCCTTGGCATGAAATGACTGACATACTGTTTCTTGAGTTGAGGCTTCAGATAAACTAAACTAGACTAGACTGCCTAAATGGACTGGACTATACTGCATATTTTAGACCTATTTATATTTATTTGATGTTGTTCATCAACATGTTTTTCAAACAAAGAATTTGTCACAAGCTAGTTACAAGATTTGACCCATGTTTTCTTACATGTTTTTTGAAAACAACTTTCTTTATCCTTTTCAAAACATGTTGTAGAAAGAATTTTCAGATATTTTAAAATTATATCATGATTTGAAAGGTAAATGTAAAATAGTTTTTTTTTCATTATCTCTCTCTCTTTATTTCATTAGCAATGGGAAGAAAGAAAAAATCATTGCTGACATTTACATTTTAAATGATAACTTTTAAAATATCATTAATTCCAAAATTTTAGTATCATTTTTCCATAAAATTTACTGTCAAAATATGAGATTTCATTTAAAACTAATCCCAAAAAAGGTCAAACTAAAAAGGGTTTAAAATGCTTTAGATTTTTAGAAACTATATAATTAAATTCTTTCATGTATTGAAACAATTTTCCTTTCTTTCTTTATATTGCAATTTATCATAAAATATTTAATAGTGTGATTGAATGCATAAACTAACTTTTTCTTCAATTTTTTAAGCAGTTTATATATTTATTCCTCAATTACAGAGTTATGTTTTTATTAAACAATTTTTTTTTCATGCAGCATTGTAATATAATTCATTTGAGCTGCTATGCAATTGCTATAGTTACAAATCCCCTCCCTTTAAGATGAGTCAATGGGACTGTAACTTTTCATTTCTCATTTGTATGCTTGCTACAAAACTTTTAATTTTTATTTATTTTTTATTTCAGTTATTTTTATAAATAATGTTTTACAGAATATATGTCTATAATGTGAAGAGATTTGCTTGACATTGAACATTATAAGAATGCATAGGATTTCAACTCTAGGATCTACCAAATTTAACCACAGGACATTAAGATGTACAATAAAGCATGGCCACTAGAATAATTATCTCAGTTTGAATTTTGTTAAACTACTTACAATACATCAAAAATCATATATAAATAAGCCTTGCTTTCTTTTGATAATTCAACAAACACTAAAACTGCACCTTGTTTTCTCTGAGAATTTTAGATGGGTGATTAAACCATTTGAAAAACAAATGTGATAGCACCTGAGACTATATGCACTTAAATTGTCACATGATACATAGTGTCTCATATACATGACCAAATCCCAATATATCACTTAAAGTAGGATATATCTAAATAAACTTTAATAGGAAATTTTTTTCATTCTCTGCAGAAATAAATTTAGTCTATTCTGATTATACATTTCATAACTATTGACACTTAAATTATTACTACTTTTTAAAAAAATATAATTAACAAAAGTCACTCTTGTTTTATTAGGTAACTGGTAATTTCTCTTTTTGTTAATTTTTAATTGTCATTTTTGGTATTTCAATATATTTTACCTTTTAACTCATTATATAATTTCAGTTCTCCTTAAAACATTTTTCCTTTTAACAGATTCAGGAATAACAAAAAATGAGCCAAACTTTATTCTTTTAACGTCAACTTTTATCTCTCTCCAAATATTTCTTTAGTAGTGGGGACATCACTTGGGATGACTCAAAAAATATAATATTCTCTTCATTGAGAGTGGATCGATTACTTTTCTCTCTCTTTTTTATTTCTTTTTCATTCCATGCACTGGCAGTGGAACTTGATAATCTGTCAAGGGTAATCCATCTATTCAAACTCAGGATACTATTACAGCATTTTACTCTTTTTGAACTTCTTATATTAGTTTTTTTCTTTTGTAGGCTTTGCAATATCAAGTAATTTTATTTTGAAATTTTCTTCATATGTTCTTCATCATCATCATTTTTTTTAAATATTCAGGCAGCAGAATTCATCTTCTTGTTTAAAGATTCCTTAAACAATAAACTCTGCTATTCACTTTCAAAATTCTTAATTTCATTATTACTAAAATTATCTTCTACATCATTACTTGTTTTCATGGTTGTCTGAATTATCATTGTGAAAGTTTATTTTTTTTAAACCATCTATTTTAGGTTTCTTAACTAAATTCAAACCTTCATTTTTATTTTCATTTTTTTCCAATTTTTCTATTCTTTTTTTGCTAAACTTTACACACTTTCCTGCAATTTATTTTCACTAGATTCAATAGACTTTTGAACAATTTTCTTTACATCACTATATAATCTTTTATATACTCCATTTTTGCTCTTGTATTTGACCTGCTATTTCTAGTTTCAAGCTATCTATAATCTCTTATACCATTTCAAACTTTTATTTTTAGATGTATTTCTTTATTTTTGAATGCATTTATTTAAACTCAGCATCTTTTTTGCAGTTGTTTTTCTTAGTTTAAATGCATTTTTAAAAATTCACTATCCCTTTTTTTTTCAAATTTTAGTTGCATTTTTTAAAATTCTTTTTTTTTTTTCATTTCCTTGTTGAATTTATTTTCATTTTTTAAATACACTTTTTAAAATTCTTTTTAATACACTGAACAGGCTTACACACACCTGCACATATATAATTTAATATAAGGGATTAGAATTCAGACTTTCACACAACCTTCAACTCTCCTTGCCATCTCATATTGCTGACCCACCTGATCATACACATGTTGAAAAGATAAATAATCACCAATATACGTATTTTATGCTAAACCAGCAAGTAATCTGGACCATCTGATGATTGCTGGTTTAGCATGAAATACGTATATTGGTGATCATTTATCTTTTCAACATGTGTATGATCAGGTGGGTCAGCAATATGAGATGGCAAGGAGAGTTGAGGCTTGTGTGAAAGTTTAAAATTCTTTTTGCAGAATTTTTTGTTTTCTTTGTTGTGTTACTTTTATAAATTCATTTTTAAATTCTTTCATAAATGCATACAACATTCCAATCATAATTGTGTCTAATTTTTTTTCCTGAAAACTTACCATTCCACGTGAATAGCTTCTTGTTCTGATTTCATTGGCTGTAATGACTTGTGTTACTGATAGTTCCATATTTAATCGTGCTTCCATCTTTCTTGTTATCGAACATGCTGCCATCTATATAAAACATTTAGTTTTATAGTTTCCTTGTTGATTATCCTTTTTATGCCGATTTACAAATTTAATTTTTTTTCTTTATATGCTATCATTAAATAAAAACTCTCAACTCTTTATATACAATCTTCTCTAAAATAGGTGATATATCTCTGCCTAAATATTTGTATATATATATATACTGTCGTTTATTAAATATTTCCTTGCCTACCTAGACTTAAGCTACTGCTTTCATAAAATGTTAGTATATATGTATTTCATAACCGCTAATCTTATTTCTTATTCCAAATGTTTATTGCATCTTATTTACTATACACCACAAAATGCTAAATTTATTCATGCTCTAATATTCACCACATTATGTGACAGTACAGAAGTAAAGTTAAGCATAAAAAAGGAAATATTCAGGCCCACAACATATGCAATGGTATTTGGACTATGAACCCAAGAAATACAAATGGTCAGTTTTGATTCAAATAAATATTTATATTAAGTAAAAGATGAATGGTTAATGAAATTTGAATAAAATGACTCAATTCAAATGTATAGGAATATTAACCAATATGATGAAGATGATGATTTACAACCTAAATACAAGTCCTCCCAAAAGTATTTTATTTGTTTTTCAGTTTTAATAAAATAAAGTAAAACTTTGAGGTGACAAATCTTCTATAGAGAAAGTTTATTAATGTATGATCATCATTATTTACAAATTATTACCACTATTCCTGCATGTTCTCCAGCAGATTGCATGATTTCTTAGGTTTGTGGACATTATTAGCATACTAGATATTAAAAGAATTATGTTTGGAATAAGTTTGATAAGCAAACAGAAACTAAATGGATTAATAAAAAATATTTAACAATTTATTGACAATGAATACATAAACAAAAACTGTTGCATATACAGTCACAACTTGTAGTCACCACTTGTAATATGTATACAAAATATAAAATATACCAATAATAAAATATAATTTTATTTTCACTTTAAATTTAATACATTATAATATCTACAATGATAAGATCTTACCATGTAAAATATTTAAATAGTTCTAAACCATGTTTTTCTGCAAATGTTGTTTTAATATATTTACAGTTGCCTTCAGTAATTCCTCCAAAGATGGTAGTTTTTCTTCTTGGACATAGGTGATGTTAAAGAAAAAATACAGCAGCATTGGTGATGTAACATAGGATACAACGTCAGTATGTTTTGAATAGTTCTTAAAGCACAACCCAATTCTTTTTCATGGCATTATTAAGGTAGGCACTGGCTGTTTTTAGCAAACTTTATCATTAGTTTATGGATCTGATTGAATTTTTCAGGTGTTTTGTCTGGTATGGTTTTTGGTTATCTAGTCACACATTGTAATCTGGATAAAGTCATTATTCTCACTGTTATTACTGGAGTATTGAAAAATATTTTAAAACAGTCAGCAAGATATGACTATTTAAGTTATGGTGTAAACTGATTTAACAGGCAGTTTCTCTTATCATCATAAAATCCCTGAAAAAGCTGCTTCTTAAGTTGAGGCATCAGATAAACTAGAGTAGACTAGGTTACCTGACTGGTGTTGTTCAACAACATGTTTTGCAAACAAAGAATTTGTCACAAACTGACCTGTTTCCTTATAACATGTTCTTTTTAAAAACCTTTTCTTTAGTCTCTTCAGTACATATTGTGGTAAGAATTTATAAATATTTTAAAATTATATCATGATTTGACTCTCTCTCTCTCTTAGCATAGAAACAAAGAGAAAATCATTGTCAACATTTAAATTTTAAATGATAACTTTTAAAATATTATTAATTCTAAAATTTTAGTATCATCTTTAGTTTTTCTATCAAATTTATAATTAAAATATAGGAGATTTTACTTAAAGCTATTTTAAAAAATAAAAACAAATTAAAAACGGTTTAACATGCTTTAAATTTCAGAAACTACCTTAATTAAAATTCTTTCATGTGTTAAAACAATTTTCCTTTCTTCCTTTACATTGCAATTTATCACTGTATTGTTACTCACTCAATGTGACTAAATGCATAAACTAACTTTGCTTTTAATTTTTTAGGCAGTTTATATATTTATTGCTTAGTTGTGTTGATGTGTTTTTTTTTATTAAACAATTTTATTTTTTTCATGCAGCTTTGCACTACAAGCAATTTGAGCGGCTATCGATTTGTTATAGTTATATTATATATAATCTTAATAATTTCTCTAAAAATAGAACTTCAATTTTTCACTTATTTCTTTTTATGTTTCATTATTTGCAGATTTTTTAAAATCACTGAATTAAAAACAGTCTATTAAGTAAATAAAACCTGATTTGGAATGATATTTGTGAGTTATACATGATGGGTTCCATTATATTAAGTTATCACAATTGGTTACTGCATAACATGGTTGTATTTCTATTAATGAAGTAGATTTATTTTTGATTTTTGATCAGAGTAAAAATTAAATTTTATAATTATTTAATATTAAAAAAATTGTGCTTTTAAAAGCTGTACTCCAGAACTGTCTATTATAAGCTGAAGTAATCAAAAACACTAAACAGAAATGTTATTATGTCTACATTCCCAGATTAGTTCATGGTTTGTGTACTGACACATCTAAAAATCATTTCTGACATTTTTTGTATAAACTATCAAACTAGTAGTCTGAAATTCATAAATACCTCAAGATTTTGATCCCAAACAAAACTGATTAAATAGGACACAGTTTCAGTAAATACATTTTAGTGATTTTAGTTTTATGTTAACTATATGACATACATTTAATATCAAATAAGAAGAATGATGTATTGTAAATTCTAGTAAATTTCATTAGTGTCTTTATTTAAAGTGATTATTTAATATATTCATGCTTTCACTTTCAAACACTTAAGATTCGCCCATATAAAAGCATTTGGGTTCGCAAAGATAGATTGCCATTCTATCTTTTCCAAAGACTTTATCATGTGGTTGAGTGTTAGTATTCATTCATTTATAGTTAAAATCTTCAAAACGCATGTGCAATAGCGTAATGCTGTGTTAAATATTACAGTTTACAAACATCACACTATAAAAAATGATTTATTTACATACATTTAATATCAAATAAGAAGAATGACGTATCGTAAATTCTAGTAAATTTCATTAGCGTCTTTCATTCAAGCATGTAATAGTAATTTAAAGTGATTATTTAATATATTCACCCTTTCACTTTCAAACACTTAAGATTTGCCTATACAAAAGCGTTTGGGTTCGAAAAAATAGATGGCCATTCTATCTTTTCCAAAGACTTTATCATGTGGTTGAGTGATATTCATTCATTTATAGTTAAAATCTTCAAAACGCATGTGCAACAGCATAATGCTGTGTTAAATATTACAGTTTACAAACATCGTGCTATAAAAAATGATTTAGTTAACTATATGAATATTTCATCTTTTGGCTAGCATAATCATAGGTTTCCTTTGCTTGCATTTAACTATCTATTCCAAGCTTAATTATTCAATGGATATGAGATGAAAATAATAGCACAACTGTCTAATGTCCAATAGGTTATTCAAGATTATTATAAATAGTTTGGAATAGAGGAAATGTTAAATGTAAAAAAAAAATCACACAAAAGTAACATAACTTATTAACATAGAATTATAACTTACTCATCATAAAAAATATAGACTTCTGATGATTATGGATTATGAGAGCTATATTTAGAATTGCACTTTCTCATAGTCCAGATTTGGTTTTCAATCATGGGTTCTGGTTCATTATAAGTAGTAGAAATCCAGTTTTTAATGTAATTTGAATTGGAAAAATTAATCTTGCAAGAATCTAACTTATTAAGTTAATATTTTATTATCTAAACAATTCAAAGTTTGAATTTTTAGCTTCTTGAACAACTCTAACCAGAAGCTTAAAAATGTACATGCAAATGTTTATACACAAGTATAAATACAATTCTAAATGTTGTAAAATATATAACTTTTAAATAGCTTATTTCAAGGCATAATCTCATACAAAAATAGTGAAAAAGAAAATAATATTCACTAGACTCATTAAATTCATGTGATATGAGTTTGAACCATATTACATCCTTGTTTTATCTTCTAGGTAAGATTAAAACTAACTGCCCAAAAGAAAAATGTTAAGTCTGTTCTACAGTATTATAGTGTTGTAATCTTTTAATATTACTGAAAAAAGAAATCATTGACAAAAACATTATGGCTAATTCAGTATTTAACTAGATTGGGGATAGAGATTACTAATAAGTAATGCAGAATAAAATGTTAAGTAAGAAATATTTTAAAACATGTAAAGTTAATAAATAGACAATTTATTCTGTATATTTATATAAAAATGGAATAAATGTGTAGAGAATATATTAGATAGATAGTTATAAGAGATGGAAAAAGAACATGAATTAATTAAAGAAAAAAAACCTAGAGTTTATGGAAAATGAGATGAATAAAAATAGTTCAGAATTAATAAAAATAAATATTATATTAAATATGGAAGAATGTATAATAATAATGGGAGCTTACTGTTATTTGGTGCAAGAGCATGAACTTTAAAAACTAGAAAAAGAAGTTAAAAATGGAATAAAGATTTGGATTGTAGATATAATTTCTGTGGAGATGGAATAGTATTGAACAGTTATTTTTAGAATACAGGATCATGAAAGGGGGTAAGAATACATTTTATAAAGAATGGAACAAATTTAAAGTTAAATGGAATAAATAAATAGAGATTTTATGATTTTTGTTGAATATGAGGACAGGATATTGAAACTAATTAAGTAGCTTTTATTAAATGGGAAAAGAGGAAAAAAGAAATAAACTAGGGCTAAAAAAATAATTGAATGTATAAGAAATAAGAAGAATTTGTGAAAGTATGTAGAGTTTTGAGAGCAAAAATATTTAAATCAGCTAACAAGGTTTCTGAACGTATAGTCTATGCATGGAAACCCTTGAAATCATTTAAAAAGAAATCATTCTACCTCACATAGCATAATTTCAGTGCATCTATATCTGCTGGTGTACTGAACTCAGGTTAACAATGAGCTTCATAGGTGGTGATAACCTTTAGATAAGAAGGTCAACTGTGAATATCAAATAATCAGTCTACATTACACAAATGCTCACAAACTTAGATTGTTGGACACAAGAAAATTGATGTTTATTCTTTAGGAGAATCTTCTATATAAACTAAATTTCAATATCTATTAAATACTGAAATGTCTAATTTGGATCAGAACTGTCATAATACTGAAGCATGGAATTCTCTTAAGAAATGTGTTATGGATACACATAAATCTATTCTTGGGTTCATTAAAAAGAAGAATTATGACTGGTTGTCTGACAACGATCACATTATTAGTAATTTAATTAATAAAAAATAAGTGGCATACTCTGCTTGACAAAATAATAGATTAAATGTGGAATTTCATAGTAAATATAAAGATCTGAAAGCAGAAGTTCAATAACAGAAAAGCAGGCTTTAAAATGATTGATAAAACAGCAAAGAAGATACAGCAATTTATTGATCATAGTCATTTTAGATCTTTTTTTGATGCAATGAAAGCAACATATGGACCTGAATAATGGTATGACAAATTCTATTAAATTTAGCATTGATTCTCTCTTATATGATAATAATAATATTTTGAACAAGTGGAAAGCATATTTTAACTATCTTTTGAATAATGATACATGAATTGATATGATGACTTTTAATGATGTATTGATTTTAACTACTCATTTAGATTTGGACAAAGCTATCCGGCTTAAATCAAAACAGCTCTTTATAATCTTAAAAATGGAAAGATTGAAAATGAAATATTTGGAGAAATTTTAAAATATGATAGTGGTAAGTTAGTTTTAAAAATATTGATATTTTTTAGAAATATCTGGGCTCGTGAAGTTATATCATCCAATCTTAAGGATGCTTTAATTGTTCCAATTTTTAAAACAAAGGAAATCGACAAGATTGTATTAATTATCATGGAATGTCATTACTACTCAGTACAGCGAAAGTGCTTTCAAAAATTTTATTGTTTTCAGTTATATATAAATGGTAATTAGAAACTCAATGTGTTTTTAGGGAATCAAGAAGCACGATAGATATATATTTTGTTACCGAGAAGATGCAAGAAAAGTGTCAGGATTTATATATTGCTTTTATTGATTTGCTCAGGGCATTTGATTCAGTTAATAAAATAGATCCAGATCTATTGCATTGTTTGAAATTAGTTGGTTGTCCATTAAAATTTATTCATATTATACAGCTTCTATGTAATAGAATAAAAGAAAATGCTCTTACTATAGATGGAAAACCTGAGATATTTGAAATGAAAACTGGTATTAAATAAAGGATGTGTATTTGCTTCAATTTTGTTTTTAATTTTTATGACAGTATTCTTTGGAATTGTTTATAAGTGGCTTAATCAGACAGGGATCACAATACATACAGGTTTGATGTGTAATTTTTAATTCAAGTTGATTAAAAGCAAAAACAAGATCTTCATCTTCTTGGATTCTGGGTTTACAGAATGCTGATGATTGTGTTATTTTTACCAGTTCAAAAGATGACTTCCAGAATGCTCTTAATGTTTTAAATGCAAGTTATAAAAATCTCAGTTTATTGGTTAGTGTTAAAAAAAACCTCAAGTTTTCCATCAGTCATGGAGGAAATCTCAACAATATTCAGCTTAGACAGTTATCAGTTTGAGAATGTAAATCCGTTTCAATACCTTGGTAATTTTATAAGGAGAAAAGTGGACTTAAATGTTGAGATTAAACATAGATTCCAAGGTGCTGCAGCTGCTTTCAACAAATTAGAAGTTATAGTATCTCATCACAGAGAAATAACTACTTCAACTAAGTTAACTGTATAAAAAGCTGTTTTATCTAATTTATTGTATGAATGTGAAACTTGGACACTGTTATGACTTTTGAAAAGTTTCATTTTAAGGATGAACCATAAAATTTTTAAATCACAAAGACAAAATCTTAAAACGAATCAATAAATTCTTCATCTGGTAGAGTGTGTTACTATTGAGTCCATTATTCTAAAATCAAACCTTCATGGGATTGGACATGAAAAATGAATGAACAATGAAAGACTTTCTAAAAGGATGTTTTGTAGTGAACTTAAATATGTATTTCATAGGATAGGTAGACCCTATTTAGGTTATGAGGATTGTCTCAAAGACATTCTAAAAAAGTGCACTGCTAAATATTTTCACTAAAAAGATATGACAGAGAATAGAATACATTGGAGAGTTACAAATAAACATGCTGTTGAAATATTTCAGAATGAAAATTTTTCTGCTGAAAAAATTAAAGGCAGCATCGAAAATTAATAAGTGAACAAAAACTTAGATTAGCATATTCTATATGCAGACGTATTTGTGGTTTATAGACGTATTTGTGGTTTATAGATTTATTTATATGGTCGCTGCAAAATTCATTTTTAAAGAAGTTTTTTTTCTCTCTTTTTTGGAGTTAGATTGACCATATTTATTTTTGAATGGCTTATTATTATTATTATTATTATTATTATTATTATTATTATTATTATTATGTCCTTAAATTACATGGTCTTTCTCTTTTATATATATAAATGAATACACCAAATTTATTTTTAAAACTATTTTGTATATGATTATTATAAACATAAAATAACACACCAACGTTTCGACTATTTTATAATACAGTCTTTTTCAAGAAACACTAAACAATAAAAATAAAAATATATAAATATCACATATTCCAAATAAATGCAAAAATAATATGTGATATTTTATATTTATTATTATACATTTTTATTTTTATTTTTTAGTGTTCTTTGAAAAAGACTATTATAAAATAGTAAAAACTTTGGTGTGTTATTTTATGTTTATAATAGTCATATAAAAAACAAGTTTGGTGTATTCATTTATATATATATGGAAAATTATGAACTATTTTCGAAAAGAAAAACAATGTAGATGATATTTTAAAATTCTTTTTTTTTCTATCTGTTAAGATAATAGACTTTAAAAACTTTTAATAATTATAATATTAATGTTATTACTACCGGTGTGAATAAATATATGTTTTTAAGTTCAAACATATTTTCAATTAACATTAATTATAATTTTATAATAAAATTTTATTATTGGATGTGATTTTGACAGATAAATTTAATAAAACTACAACTTTAATAGTTTATTAATGGAGAACAAATTGGCACTGATTAGATAGAAAAGCAATTTTTGAAAATAATAACTCTTCAGGGAGTTTATTTTCTCTTCGCTTTAAATAGAAAGTAGCTGTAATAAAAACATTATCATTAGCAATATATATTGAATTGACCTATTATCTTATATTTTTTATTAGATTTAATTTAAAAGAAAATATATAAATAAATGATAAAATCTTTCCTATCAACTTTAATGATGTTAATATTATCTGTGGAAACAACACAGCCGCCTCATGTCAATACATTAACAACTTCGCCTCTATTATCATTAATACACTATTTATCTCTATAAGTATTAATTGAAAAGTTTTGGTAGTAAGTAATCAAATAATTTCGTATTTGTTCGTCACAAATAAACAGTTATCTTGGAGTCATTATAATAATTGATGTTTTGACTCAAAATTACATTTATCTAGGTTTTACGTGTGAAAGTATGCCACTCGGAGATCTTTATCATTGTCAATTATTTCAAAATAATCAAATATTGTCACCATTACGAGGACTTCAACTCATTATAGTTGTTTGTTATAAAAAAACACTCGAAATTTTATAGACCAAATGTTGCTACTATTTGTCAATTAATCATAATTATTATTTAACGACGTAATTAAATTATTAATTAGTTAACAATGATAAATCTTGAAAGAAACAGTAAATTATATCTCTTGCATACGTAAAAAATAAATACGTGTCTACATAAGTGTGTGTGCGCGAATATTTACTTAGATTTCATATAAGTATAAATATATAAAATGTTCAAATATGTATACACACATATACATGTATGTGCATATAAGTATGCACTTTTACACGATTGTGAATATAACTGTAAACATTTGAATTTATATATACAACATGTGGATTTATATGGAGAGATGCATGTTAGGAGTAACAAGAAGAGATCGAAAACGAAATAGATGGTAAGAAAATAAACAGGTGTTATTGACATCGTTGAAAGACTTAAGAGACTGAAATGGAGTTGGACTGGACATATTGTTACAAGAGATGATAATAGTTGGGCAATTGAAATCTTAAACTGGATTCCAAGAGATTATAAAAGACCAAGAAATAAACCATGTGTGAGATGGATGGATGAAATAAGGATGTGTGTGGGAGTGTTGTAGAGAAGAAAAGCTAGAGATCAGAGAAAATGAATTGTACTTGAAAAGACCTTTACCCTGAAATGTATTGATAATGGTTGAAAATGATGATGAATGATATATATACTTTATATGGCGATTTGCATTTATATAATCGAATTGATTCGACAATTATTCATATAATTGTGAATATTTATATCTTTGGGGATATATATGTAAATGTGACAATATACATGGTGTTATTACATCTTTAAATATGCACACATATATTTATAAATGTATTGTTATTTGTGTGATTTGATATATATGCAAATGTGAATATACAGATTCTAAATTTTTAAATATAAATTGTCATACACTTAGCATATCATAACTAAAATCTCCATTTAAACATTAACTAATATTTAATCAAGGTAATATATAATATAGCAGAAAATATTTTCTATCGATACTTAACATTGCATAGCCAATGGGTGATGAATTTTTAATTATAATGTTGTAATGGTCAGAAAACGTGTGACTCGTAAACATAGTGCAGAATTCGACCACCATACAGAACAGCAGCACCATCGAGTAGCGAAGCCACCCATGGTACTGAGTTCGAACATAGTTTATCGGTTCCACAATACAATCCACGAAACAACGCATCTGATGCGACATTAGTAAATATTTCCTTAGGCACGGTGGTCAGGGAGATGCAAGAGATTCATGATTTTATTCTCGAGTTAGCCAATAATCAAACTAATATTAATTAAACATTCATATTTACATAATCGAGGAAATATTATATAGAATGGGTATCGAATAAATGAAACGTAACTGCAGACATATAGTTTAAAATTATTTATTAATACATTTTAATAACACAATCTAATAATATTTTATGGACTCACAGCATCAGTAGCGGGATTTGTGACATGATTATATTTTAAAGAATACATTTATTTATTTAGACATTATTTTATATTGAGGATTTCAGTAGCGGTATTTCCGATACTGTAATGTTTACAAAAGGAATACATTTATTTGAAGGCGTAATCTAGCTACCTAAAATTCTTGAGTGAGTATTTCTAATGCATGCATGGAGGGATTTATACCTTTGCAATGCAAGAGTCTAAAGTATGGGTTATAAGAGTAATGGCAGACATATATTTATTTAATTAAAATATTTATTTATAACTAAGGGCAAACATTTATTTGAGAGTGAATTATGAAGATAATGCAGAGGCGGAGTGATATATAGAATAATAGAATTGAGCAAAGGAACACATGGTACGCTTTAGAAAGGCGATATGGAATGGCAGTATATCGAAACTGCAATGCCGCGAATGGGTTTATAAGAATATCAGACTGGTCTCTGCCTCGGTCCGACGAAGTAAGGTGTCACATAAGCATAACCAGGGACAAGCGGTACATGGCGCGATTTGCCGGCTGGCTGCATGACATTGTCAAATCCTATGGGGGCACCCATTATGCCCGCTTGTGTAGGACGACTGGGGTTAATTTCAACCCTGAAGAATCCGGAATATTTAGGCGGAATAGATCATCGCGTCTCTAAAACGTAACACATGTATACTTATAAATGATTATGATAAGATTAAATGGATTTCTAATTCGGCCCGACATTATCAACATTTACTAAAGAACGTTGGTGACTCTCAAAGAAATGTAATTTTCTGGAATTATTCATGATGATTTAGTAAATACAAAACATATATAACTTGGGAATTATTATAACTAAACGTCAGCCATTTGCAAAGTAGTAGACCCCTGCATTACAATAAATGAAGCATTGAATGCGTGTCGATTTATATTAAAGTTAAGTTATTAAAGAAAGTAAATATTAATGAAAATTTGACACGCATTCATTGTTTTAAGCGATCATAGATTTAAACTTTGAAAATTGAAATAATTATGAGCATGCAATAATTAAATAATAACTATAGATAGAAATGTAGATTATAGAAATATGCACCCAAGACAGAATGAGGTAAGCTAGATTAGTAGAGAAATTTACACATTAAGTTAATTATTCAGTTTTAGTTATACAAATGATAGTTTTTACATTTTATAAATTTAGATAAGTAATATGAAGAATAGCTATAGCATATTATTAGAGTACTCTAGAGTTTGAACACAGACAGGTACCTGTTTTATAAGAAGTTTTCCGAGTCCATTGGTTAAGTAGCAAATAGTTCTTGAGTGGCAATTCTTTCTTGTATTTAGATATTCATTTAATTTCATGGCAGCAGCAGCTTTCTCATTCATTTCAGGCAGCAGATCTTCATGGTGAATTTATGACAGGCAATGAAAGTTCAGCATCCGATAGGCCATCTACCGATGGAGAATAATCTAGGTGCTTTACTTGGTCATACCTTGGCAGGAACAAATGATTTTTATTATTTTTGGAGACTCTCAGTGATCGACAGCAACGCTAAAGTTTAAGTGAATGTCTCCAGCAAGTCTAAGATGGCCTCTTTTTTTTATCTTGATCTTTCACATTTTTGTTAAGATATTTTTAGGTTCTATTTAATCTGCCCTGAGGATAATCAATGCCTTTTGTTGGTTTTTAATTAAAGAAAGCTGCCGTTCTATTGTTTACATTTTACATTTACTAATTATATTTTGGGGAATTTTTCTTTAATTAATCTATTATCTATCACTGACCGATGCTTTTAAATTTCAAAAACAAAAAGGGAACATAAGATTATTTTAACTTTTAATTAAATATTAGATCAGATATTTTTAGAATTATTATTAAACGAAATTTAAACAAAGCAATAAATACGAACTTTATAATCCAAAATAAATGATTAAAATTATACAAAATTATATAACTAAAAGAAATCTAAATTATATTATTTTATCCCTATTTATTGCGTTTAATTTGAGATCGAAATGTGTGCATGTTTAAGCTGAATTCTACACATATTTATACATTTTTAATATTGTTACACACACAACTCGATATCAAAAAAGTTTAAATTTGGGCGGGATAGACCGGTCAGTGAGAGACGACAGAAAAAGGTGAAACTTAAGATTCGAATACGAATCTTACTGTTTCAATGTTTAGGCATAATGTCCTGGGTATAGGGGTGGGTATAGGATGTGGTTTACTTTATTATATATATGTTAGTACATATCTTTATGGTAGACTGAAGACTATACATCAAGAACAAATTGTTACTGTACATGATATCCAAGTTTTTTCCCCAATGTTTCAATAACATCACAATTATTTTTTCAAAACAATAATAACTGGATATGAAAGACTTTTAAGTTTAACTTTATGTAGTATTAATAGACAACATTGAATTTCATATATTTATATTATAGAGCTTGCAAATAAGCTCTTAACAAGCTTTTCAGAATATCCCCAACCCCAGACCAGTTTCTGTTACTGGTTTCCTCAGTGAGGTGCTAGGATTCAAGCATTAGATTAAAAATATCAGGACAAGCCCAGCACTTTATCTAATGGATAATTATTAGGTAGAAAATCTGAAATTTTCAGACATCCATATGTCTCCCAATCCAGCTATCTAACTTAAATAGCCATATGGGACTGAGGAAGCCAGTAGCAGAAACCAGTCTGGTGTTGAGGATATTATGAAAAGCTTGTTAAGAGCTTATTTGCAAGCTCTATATATAACATTTGTAATACAAAAAAGAAAGGAGTTTGCTATTAACTGAAAGGAGACCCTTTGATTCCTCTTGGAGGCCTTAATGGAACTGAGCAGGGCAAATTCCTAATGTCCACACCATATATTCTTGTCATTGTAGCTGTTATTATTATGTGATTATTCTTATAGTATATGAACATGGATGGGCTGCTCACCAACACGCATTGGTGAGTTTATTGGCTTTTTACCTCCGAGTTTAAGAATATTTTTTCAATATATACAATCATGATAGACACAAATAAATCATGTCCCTTATTCCCAGGAGGGTGTAAAGTCACCAACCAAGACAGCGGTTGGTGGCCGAAGGCAGAGGGTGCTAAGAAACCCCTGATTGCAGACTAAGGCTGCCATTTAATGACAACTTTTTATTTAGGTACTTACAACTGCAGATCACTTTCAAGTATAGGAAGATTGCAAGAGTTAGAAGAAGAACTGCCTTATATTAAATAGGACATTATTGGACTTTGTGAAGTTAGAAGAAAAGGTGAAGAAACAATTGATTTAAAAAGTGGAAATATACTCTACTATAAAGGCACAAATATTGGAAATACAAGTGGAGTAGGATTCATTATAAATAAAAAAAATGGAAGAATAATATTGTGGAGATTGATGGTTTATCGAACAGAGTGGCAAGATTAGTTTTACAACTTAATAGCAGATACCAAATGCAGATAATTCAGGGTTATGCTCCAACAAGTTCTCATAGTGATGAAGTTATAGAAGATTTTTATATGGATGTACAAAAGGCTTTTGATCAGAGTAAACAACATTTAAAAATTGTTATGGGAGACTTTAATGCTAGAATTGGTAAACAAATGAAAGATGAAAATGCTGTAGGTAATTTTGGTTATGGTAATAGAAATGAGAGAGGACATAGACTTGTGGCGTTTGCAGAAAAAGAAAAACTTTATATTATGAATTTTTTTTGAGAAAAATGTTAAAAGGAAATGGAAATGGAAGCATCCAAATGGAGATATAGCAGAATTGGATTATATTTTGACTAACAGAAAATACATATTTCAAGATTGTAATGTTCTTAATAAATTTAACACAGGAAGTGATCATCGATTAGTAAGATGTAAGATACGTGTTAATGCAAAACTAGAGAGACAAAAATTATTAAGAAAAACAATATTTACAGTTGATATTCCTAATCTTCAGAAACATTCTAGTGAATTTAAATTAAAACTTACAAATTGGTTTCAAGTATTAGTAGATTTTGAACATGATTCAGATTTGAATGACATTAATAGGAAAATAACTGATACACTTTCAAAAACTGTAACAAAGATAGCTGGTAGAAAAAAAGCAGCAATTGACCAATAAAATTTCTACTAAGACTAGAGAATTTATGAAGAAAAGAAGGAATATGAGGATATATGACAATGATGCATTAAAAAAGATTGAATATCTCGAATTTTGTAAAATGTTGTGGAAAAGAGTTGAAAATGATATAAGAAAGTATAATTGTGAACTAGCAAGGAAAGCTGTAGAAGAGAATAAAAGTCTAAAGAGTGTAAAACAACATTTTGGTATTGGTAGGAAATTTATATCTGCAATAAGAAAAAAAGATGGTGTTATTACTAAAAAGAGAGATGACTTCATGAAATGTGTAGAAGACTTCTATCAAGAATTATATAGTAGTAAAGAACAAGTGCTTTCTATACATATTATATCTTCCAAATTGCCCAGAATTTTGAAGGAGGAAGTGAAACATGCAATTAAATTTATGAAGAAAGGGAAGGCTCCAGGTAATGATGGAATTATAATTGATATATTAAAAGAAGCAGGTGAAGAATTAGAAAAAAAATTAGAAAAGTTATATACCAAATGTCTAAATGATAACGATATACCAGATGATTGAGAGAATGCAGTATTAATGTTAATATTTAAAAAAGGTGATAAAAAGATATTAGAAATTACAGACCTATCAGTCTTTTATCAGTTTTATACAAAATGTTTACTAAGATAATTACAACTCGTCTACAGAAAACACTGGATTTGGACCAACCAAGAGAAGAAGCTGGATTTAAAAGTGGTTTTAGTACAGTAGATCATATCCAGTTATTGAGAGAAATTATAGAAAGGACAAATGAATATGAGTTGCCATTATGCTTACGATTTGTAGATTATGAAAATGCATTTGATTCTATAAACATTTCTTCAGTGATTAAAGCATTGGATCATCAAGGTGTAGATCCATGATATTATCATAATTTAAAAAATATTTATAAAAATGCAACAGCAACAATTAGATTACATAACGATAGTAGGATAATCAACATTAATAAGGGTGTAAGGCAGGGTGACTCCATATCTCCAAAACTTTTTACAGTAGTGCTGCAAGAAGTATTTTGTGGATTAAAATGGGAAGCTAAAGGAGTGAAAGTAAATGGAAATAATTTAAGTCATTTAGATTTTGCAGATGATGTAGTTGTTTTTGGAAATAATGCTTTAGAGCTACATGAAATGTTGCAGGAGTTAGCAGATTAAAGTAGGAAAGTAGGACTAAAGATAAATGTTAAAAGGACTAAAGTAATGATTAATAGATTTTTTCAAAATATGAAAATAAAGATTGATTATGATGAGTTAGAAAAAGTTAACAGTTACAAATACCTTGGTCAGATTATTAATACAGATGGAAACGTAATGGATGAAATTAATCATAGAATTAAACTTGGTTGGAGTGCTTTTGGTAGAAATAACTTAATACTAAAAGAAAATATGCCTATGTGTTTGAAAAAGGTTTTTAATAAATGTGTTTTGCAAGTTCTTATTTATGGATCTGAGACTTGGATACTTAATAAAAGAGCAATACAGAGACTTAAGACAACTCAAAGAAGTATGGAGAGATGCATGTTGGGAGTAAAAAGGAAATATGCCTATGTGTTTGAAAAGGAAGGTTTTTAATAAATGTGTTTTGCAAGTTCTTACTAATGGATCTGAGACTTGGATACTTAATAGAAGAGCAATACAGAGACTTCAGACCACTCAAAAAAATATGGAGAGATGCATGTTGAGAGTAACAAGAAGAGATCGAAAATGCAATGTATTGGTAAGAGAACAAACAGGTGTTACTGACCTCATTGAAAAAATTAAAAGACTGAAATGGAGTTGGGTTGGACATATTGCTAGAAGAAATGATAATAGATGGACAATTGAAAGTTTAAACTGGATTCCAATAGATTTTAAAAGACCCAGAAGGTGACCACATGTGAGATGGATGGATGAAATAAGAAATTATGCACGGGTGATGTGGAGAAGGGAAGCTAAAGATAGGAAAAGATGGACTGAACATGGAGAGACTTTCATCCTGCAATGGATTGATAATGGTTGTTGTTGATGATGATGAATACAAGCTTGTTAAATTATGTCATGTGACATCTGCCTTGATTTCTTTGTGTGTATATATATATATATAATAATTAATAAAACAAATCATAAATTTTGTAACTTGCTTTTAAGCTACATTTAAATGATCACTAGATGGAGCTTACCAATAGCTCTAATCAAGCTTTATTTTATATGTGCTGAAAGAGAAAGATTTCAAAATCTCTATCAAAAAGTCCCTATCTCCAGACCAATTGTTTTCGAGCTTATGGCTCTCACCTCAGTGGAGCGCTGGGACTATAGTTTCTAGAGTCCCAGTGCTCCACTGAGATGAGCCTCATGCTCCACTGAGGTGATCTCCAGCACTCCACTGAAGTGAGCCATAAGCTTGACACCAATTGGCCTGGAGATAGGGACTTTCCAGTAAAGATTTTGAATTATTTCTCTTTCAGTATTTATAAAATAAAGCTTGATTTGAGCTATTATTAAGCTCCATCTAGTGATATATATATATATATATATATATATATATATATATATATATATATATATATATATATATATATATATATATATATATATATATAAGTGTAATAATGATCAAGGTTAAATGGGTTTGTAAGTAATCATTAAAAACCAATCAACACTTAGACAATCTCAATATTAAAAACAATCAACATTTTCTAAGTATTGACTGGTTTTTAATGATATAATATTCTACAATAAACACTTTTATTAGCTGTGCATTAAAAAAGCCAAATATAATTGATGTTTTTAACCACAATTGAGTTTTGGAATTTAACTTGAAATAAAAGTTTGGAATATCCAGAAATTAATTAATTTAATCATTATTGTGGTTAAAATACCAATTACTTTAACTGATACAATCACTAGTTGAAGAAGGCAATTATTTTTTAATTTTTTAGTGCACAATAAAAAAAAAAACTAATATAAGAAGAAAATTGAAATGAAAATGGTTTATAAAATAAAGTAAAATTTGAAAAGAAAAAGTGTAATGAAATTATTTGTTTTATATATAGTGAAATTTATGCTTGTATTTGAGAAAAAGTGATGAAATAGTTATAAATAAAACTAGGTCACACTATGTATCAATTTAATAAAAATTTACAGCACATTACAAATAGATTTTAATATTATTTTGTTTATGAAAAAAGCTTTTTTTTTTTATTGAAAAAAGATGCCAATTTGTCTTTGAACAAAACACCCTCAGTGCCCAGAATGCCTACATTGGAGTAATTAAAAAAATTAAAGACAGAGATAAAATGCTTACACCTTCAAATTTATTTTGGGCCACGTGGAATAAGGTTTTGTTTTTATAAACAATTCTTCAAAGCATACCTCGAAATTATAAGGAAACAACTTGTTTGGGACTAGAATCAGAGTGGCTTCTTTGAAGCAAAAGACAGTGTAGTTCAAAGTCATGTAAATTTAATTTAACAGTTGTAACAAATTTTTTTTTCTTGTCTAATAAATTATTTGTTTTTAAAAAAAAAAAAAAATTTTTTTTCAATCAAAAGAAACTTAGATTTATTTTTATTTCTATTTGAATTTATTGTAAATGCTTTTTATTTTTAGGTTTTATACTACCATCTCACATGCATTACTGAAAATTTATTGAACCAATATTAATATGTTTAAAATTTGGTCCATCAAAACTGCAATGGTAAACAAACAGGAAAACAACCTGAAATATTTCACTATCATATTGCATTTCCATCAATTTCTAACATATACAAAAAATTTTGAAGAAATTCATTTGATAGAAATGTATTAAGATTTGATTGCAAATTGGATACTTGTTAAATAGTCGCTGTACATCATTTGGTGGTGCTGTTTCTGTGCAAAAACATAGCAATATAACATTCCTGGGCCTGTTGGCTCTTAAAACAATTTACATTATTTTTTAATATAGCTTTTTTTTTTCTTTTAAAAATGTACCTTATTATTTTTTTGGGTTTTTTTTTTATTTAAAAAGTGCCTTTGTTTTTTTTTTTTTTTTTAAAAAAAAGTGGTGTTTTTTGAAATAATACATTTTTATTTTTGTTTAAAAAGTACCTTATTCTTATTTTTTACTTTTTTTTAAAAAAGCGGTGTTTTTTTGTAATTATTTTTTTAATTATTTTACATGGCAGCTTTTTTTTTGTATTATATTACATTTTACAAAAAAGTTATTTTTTTTGTTTTATTTTTAACAAAAAGGGGTGTGTTATTTCTTTTTAATAATAAGCCTTTTTTGATAATAACAGTAAGTCAGCTTACAATATACAGGTAATGTGTTCAAAAAGCATTATTTATTTTATAGTAATTAAGCAGAGACAGCTTCTTTTTTTTTAATAATAGTACAACAAATGTAATCTAAAAAATGGATTTTTTTCCAGTAATTAATCAGACTCGGCTTTTTTATTTTCCTGCTTTTACCTTTTTTTTTTGTTTATCTTATTACAGTAGTTAGCCAACAAAAAAGGCCATTTTCTTTTTATTTACAATAAAGAATCAAAGACTGGTTTTTTTTTTGTTATAGGCCAACCTACTTTCCTCCACCCCTACTCTTCAACACTGTCAGTCTGGTTGTAACATTAAATTAAAGCTTTAAAGAAAACCAAAATGAACAACACCGAAACAAAAAAAAAAGACATTGGAATTGATTGCCTTCCAAATTCATCACAATAACAAAACAGATTCATTGAAAAAATAAATTTATTAATGACATATGACTGTAATTAATAAGAAACTTTTTTGGCTGAAAAGTGGAAAGTCTATCATTTTTGATCATTTTACTACCTACAACAATTTAAAGAACAAACAGCCAGAAATGACTTTGGAGACTAGTGAGCACACACAAACTGCAAGTTCATCTACTAAGTATCATAGCCTAACCACATCAACATTGATTGACATGTGGCAGGATGTTTTGAGCCTGCAGAAAGATAACTGTGTCAGCTTCTGTGTTTGGGATGTGCCACAGTTGAATCATTGCCTTCAGCCATTTTGTTTTTCTTGTATGAGTCATGACCAAAAATGGGACCTTTTTCACAAAACATCTGCAATCATGCTGTGGCAGAGTCATTTTCCAAATTTAAAACATTTCCACACTGCTTAGGAAAGCGTTGCTCATACCCTGATAATTATTAGTATGTAATGCTACATCAGTTGGGGTCTAGGGAAAACCATTTGGAATTACATTTCAACAGTTCTAAGACATTCCAGTTCACACAATCTCAGATTTAATGGTAATGAAGTGCCATTACTGATCGTATGCATACAAAACTACACAAAGCTGGGCAGAACATTTCTGTGCATATACATAAAAAGTGATGTTATCATGTAACCCAATTAAATGGTTATTATGATTATAGTGTTGTATTATCCATAGGATTGGCACATGGCAGAATAAATGGCTCTTACTGATCAGTAGTGTCATAAGCTCAGCTGCTTAAACCGCATTAGGGGTTGCTAAATGTCTACTACAATTATAGTGGTGTATTAGCTGTGCATTTGACCATGTAAGTGATATTATTCTGTGTTTTTACACAGAAACAGTGCCACAAAGCAATGTACGATGTCTATTTAACAATGGCTATTTAACAAGTACCACAAATGGTATACAAACAAACAAGCAATCAAACAGACAGTCAGAGTAACTAAATTAAATAAAAGGAGATAAAAATTATAATACAATAATCTCTCATATGTTTTACCATTTGATTAACAGTGCTTCTGTTGATAATAACAAGCCTTGTATAATATACCTATTTAATATGTATATAACACCTATGTTACAATTTAATTTTTAACACGTACATATCAAAATAATAAAATAATTTTCAAAATACAATAAGATACTTGTAGAAAAAGTAATACAATACTAAGTAAATAAAATAAAAATGGCTGTCTCATAATGAATAATGACAGTCATAAAAGTGGGAATACATGTAAAATTTATAAATTTAAATTTAGCAATTTTCCTAGAGCACAATGACACCAAGCACAAATGGAAAGAGGCTTGGCACATTGTGACAGATAAAAACACTATTGACAAGAAACCCTCATTAAAAGCTATGCAGTTATGCTAATTACCCATTCACTTTTCTTTAATAAAGCTGGAAATCTTTTCCCCTCTGTCAGTTGCCATGACTATGATTAGTCAAAAGTGCTCCAGGCAAAAAATTCTAGTTTCACAGATTTTAAGCATATCTCATATATATCTTTATACATATTTATCCATTTACATTTCCTCAAGATATTGCATAACAAAATTATCAATGTTACATTTATTACTACAACTTTATGGACATCTATTTGAAAACCAAAATCATTTGCAAGCCCTGTACATTAACTTGTACATTATGTGAGAGAATAAAATTCTTAAAAAATTGTTTGGTTTATAAAGTTTTTCCAAAATTTCCAAATCCATATTCATAATAATGAAAAAATCCACCTTTCATTTGAAATCTTTTATGTTGAAAAACATTATCAAGGGCTGTAAAATGCATCTTAAACTGTCAAGAGTGATGTAAACACATAATTTAGGGCCTTCAGTACATTTCCCAGGGGATCCCTGATAAATGTAGAATACTCATGCCTATTTAAAAAAATACACTTTCTTGCTGCTTGACAAGGTGTATATGAATAGCCCCTCTAAATAAATATAGTTTTGTCAATTTTACCACCCACCAGATAATATCAAGAACTTAAACTATGTCCCATGATTTATTGACAGTACTTGGAAACATCCAATATGGGAATTTGCTGCAGACAGGCATTGAAGCAATTAGGGAAGCTCTCATTGGACAAGTAGTACAAAATATCTCATGAAGTATCTTTAACAAACAAGACAAAGTATGGATTAAATGTGTTCACTCAACTAAAACTCAACACATATTTTGTTGCATGCAGATCAACAATTAAAATTCAAGTTGATTGATTCATATAATCTTAAAAGATCCAAGAATAAATTTGTCTGTCTTACTATACAAGTTTTGCAACAAAGCCTTTTCCAAGTATGAATATTTTAATATATACCCATTCACTTCAACTTCATCCTAATTATTTATGAATATAAAGCTACACAAAGTGGTATGTCCCCTTCACTTAATTCTCTTGTACTTTACTAGCATTTTGACAGATTTCTTTGTTCTCACTTACTTTAAGCTTTCAATTTTCACTCTTTAATATTAAACCATTATTATTTATCAAAATATAATAAATTGGACTTTATTTGATAGATATTTTTGTTTAGAGATTAAATAAAATTTAAAAATAACATTTGATTTTTGGAATTATTTAAAAATTATCTTTTAATCAAAACAAAGCATTGTTTCCTCATAAAATTTCAGGGGGGGGGGGCAGGTTCAATTTGCAAATCTTTGTTTGATGTTTGTTTTAAAAATCTGAATGAATTATTTTTAATATCTAGTAAATCTATCAAATGCTTTAAAAGTTTAATTTTTTTTTTTATAATTTTTACTGATATAGTGATAACATTTCTAGATAATTGTATTTCCTGAGACTGTAATCTCTATGGTAACATTATTTAGAAGAATATATTTTTTTATATTTAAAAATAAAATATTTCTGTAAAAAATAAATATGTAATAAAATATATTTTGATTTTCAATAATTATTACACAATTTACAAAATGATTATAAACTTTCCAAAAAAACCAAGTTTTCAGACCAGCATAATATTTTCTGGAAGTAATTAAAGTTTTGATTACCAAATATATATTAAGTGCATCTTATCATGCCCCTCAAAAAAAATCAAGCTGTAACTGTTCTTAATGTCAATATTTTCCCTTTTATACCGATCGTCCAGATTCACTGAACAATGGTTTCCTGTTTCAAATTTTCATTATGGTCTGAGCCTTCATTGCTGCTTCTATTGGACATCTAATTTATTTTTATTCTCTTATCTACATTTCATCTATCTTTTTTATATAAGAGCACCAAGGGCTAGTTTGCTTTTTGTTTAATTTATGAAAGAATCATTTCCATTTACAAAGATTACATAAGAATCTTTTAACAAAAATATTTTATCTTTAGATCTTGTACTTTTTTTTATAAAAAAGTACGTTCAAATACTTTTTGTTTTATTTAAAAAAGAAATACTTTTAAAGTTTTGCATCTGTGCAAAAATATATATACATACATTGAACAACTCTTTAATTTTAGCTTTTAGTTTTTTATTTACGAACTTAAAAAAAAAATGTTATTCTATTTTAAATTAAGGTAATGGCATATACCATTACAATATATATATATATATATATATGTGTGTGTGTGTGTGTGTGTGTAATTAATCACATATTTGATTGGTGCAATAATATTGATATTGGTATTATTTAAGTGTTGATTACTTTCATATATTTACATATATGCAAATCTGTGGCTGAAAATTCAAATATAAAATATCAATCACCTTTTCAAATGCTTTATATAAGATATTTTAAATACAAATATATTTTTTATAATTTGAGTTAGATGCAATATATGGAATTTGAATACAGACTTTCAAGCCCCCTTCAGCTATCCACTCTATCTCATACAACTGATAGACATGACTACACATATGTGAAAAAAATAAATGATCTCCAATATATGTATTTCATGCTGAACCAAAATTCATCAGTTGGTCCAGAATTATCTTCCACACACACATATATATAATTAGTGCTTAGTTTATATTAAGGTAGCAAATTATCAAACTTTAATGTTCAGGTTTCAATATACTCCTTCTTCCAGCTCTTCAACCAACCATACCATTGAATATCAGATCATGTGACACCCAAATCTTGTGTTGATGCCAATATTATTGTCATGCTCATGTTGACTTTAAGTCACTCTGGCCCCTCATGTATAGGATTACACAGAAGAGGGATAGTCAAGAATACAGACTGAATTTGTAATAATTTAAATACAAAACTTATGTACTTTGAGTTTGATATAATATACGGGATTTGACCACAGACTTCCAAGTTCACTTCAGTTATCCACTCTATCTCATACAAGTGATACATGTGAACACATAAATGTGAAAAAAATAAAGGATCTCCAATATATGTATTTCATGCTGTACCAGCACTTAGTAGTTGACCCAGATCACCGTCTCTTACACATATAAAGAATCAATGCTCAATTTGTATTAGAATAGTAAATCTTCAAACTTTAATGACAGGCTTCAATATACTCCACCTTTCAACTCTACAGCCAACCATAGCATTGAAATCTAATAATGGAACATCCAAATCACTTATTGATACCAATATTATACTTGTATTTAAAATATTACAAATTCAGCCTGTATCCTGCCCATCTACCTTCTGGATATTTAAATGGACAAAGTCCTATACATGAAGAGTCAAAGTGACTTAAAATCAACATGGGCATGACAATAATATTGACATCAACAAGGAATTTAGGTATTAAATCAACTGATTTTCAATGGTATGGGTGGCTAAAAATTTGAAAGGAGAAGTAGATTGAAGACTGTCCATTAAAGTTTGAAAATTTGTTATCTTAATATAAGCTAAATAATGATTATATATGTATGTAAGAAATGATGATCTGGACCAACTGATGGGGGCTGGTTCAGCATGAAATATATATATTGGCAATCATTTATCTTTTTTACTTGTGTGGTTATATGTATCAGTTATATGAGATAGAGTAGAGAGCTGAAGGGAGCTTTAAAGTCTGTGTTCAAGTCCCATATATATATATGAAAATCTTAAATGTGTAAAGTTATCCATTTAAAGTAACTTAATTTGAAAGCATTTAACATAGAATAACTGCTCCAAGCCAGAGTCAAAGTAAACTGACAGACTCATGCATCCAAAAGGAGTAATACTTAGTATGTCAGTAAAGAGAAAGAAAATCAAAAGATTTTTTTTATAAATAAAAAGCTTAAAAAAATAAAATTCTTATTTATTTCAATTTTGAATTGAATATTTATTATTTTAAAATAAACCAAAACGCAAAATCAACTTCTACACTTTATATTCTGTTTTGACTAAATGTAATGCATCTTTGTAATTTTTTGCATATAACTTTAGTTAAAATAAATGCATATTAAGTAGTTGGTGTATCAAGAAAATTTATTTTGGTAATAGCAAGATTTAAATATGTTGATCTAATTTTATAGACATATTTATTCAGGATTCACCAAAATATGCAAATAATCTTGTAATTATAGAAATTATAATTAATGTTCTTAAAATTTTAAACATTTATCTGTTTATTAAAAATAATTGTTTTAAATGTTTAATAAAAATATATAGTATATGCCACATAAATGCAGAACAATTGGATATAACATTTGGGAAGTTAGCCTAACTGAAATTATCTGCTTAATTAAATTAAAATATGTATTAAGAGCTATTAATATATATATGAATATATATATATATATATATATATAATATACAAATCAATATATATATCAAAATACAGTACAATTTATATAAATTATATTCTTTTAGAAGTACTTTCGACTATACACTTTGTAGTCTTTATCAACTATATAATGTTGAATAATCAAAACGAGACAACCCTTAACAATACCCATAGTTCAATTCAGATTTCCCACAATTCTGTTATCTTAACATTTGATGACTGGTGATTCATTAACATTTGACGATTTCTTGAAATCAACATAGCCTCTTTTATTTTACGTTTATTATGACAACGTTCAATTTGAATAATTTTCATATTTTTATAATCAAATTTAAATCCATATTGACAAGATTTATTATGATCAAATATAACAGATGATGAAGGTTTATTTACATCTGTTCCATATTGATTCTCTTTTTGAATTCTATTATATAAAAGCATATGTTCTTTTATTCTCTTCTCAAATGTACACTTAGATTCACCAATGTATTGTACGCCGCATCCACATATCAATCTATATATAATAGAATTTTGATTAAACTTTGAATTTTGAATTTTAGAATTATTAAGCAATCTATTTATGTTATTTGTAGAGAAAAAAGCAATATGACACAAACCATTATAAATTTTCCTAATAAACTTGACCTGCTCATCTGATATAAATGGCATTGAAATCCATTTCATTTTGATATTTTTATTTTTAATTTTATTATAGTGTTGATTTCTTTTAAATCCTTTAATAATATTAGCAATAGCATTTTTATAATAACCAATTTTCAACAAGTCATTAACAAATAAATGTACATTTTTAATTTTATCACTAGAATATTTGCATAATTTTTCATTTCGAAATAAGAATGATTTCAATCCAGACAGCTTATGACACATAGGTACATGTGATTCATATGGAATAAAACCTCTAGTTTCAATTGGTTTAATTAACATAAGATAATCCAAACTGTAATCATTAAGAGTAACTTGAATATCCAAGAATTTTATGGAATTGTATTTCTCTTTAGTTATAACCCATTTTATATCCTTAATCTCATTTAATTCATTAAATAAATTGATTATTAATTCTTGTTTTCAACAAATAAAAACATCATCCACATATCTATGATATACTTTAATTTCTTGATATTTCAATTGTTTTAAAATTTTACTTTCATATGTTGATATAACAAAATTACAAATTTGAGCAACAGCAGGAAGACCCATTGGCCAACCAAAATTCATTTTATAATATTCATTATTAAAATTAACATAAATATTTTTATCAATAAACTGCAATACTTTTATAATAAAATTTATAATAACAGACTTTACATTTTTTGAAATAAGAGCATTATAAATAATATTAATTGACTCTATTCTATCTATTGATCCATACATTTCATTTATATCAAAAGTACAAATTGTGTCATGTAAATCTATATTTATATTCTTAATTTTATCTACAAAATCAAACGATGATGAAATAGTATATTCTCCAAAACCTAAAATATCTTGAAGTAATAATTCAATATATCTACATGTTTGATAATAATATGCACCACCAAAATCAACCATCAATCTCAATGGATAATTTTCTTTATGTAGCTTTATATTCGAAAATATCCTAGGGCAAATAGAAGATGATGGATATAAATTATAATATGTATGACTATCAATAGCTTTATTCTTAGCTTTTTTTAAAATTTCATTTATAAATTTCATGCGAGATGTATCAATATTTATTATTTCACTATTTTGAAATTTAAGCTTTTTCATTTGATACATAAAGAAAATTATCCATTGAGATTGATGGTTGATTTTGGTGGTGCATATTATTATCAAACATGTAGATATATTGAATTATTACTTCAAGATATTTTAGGTTTTGGAGAATATACTATTTCATCATCGTTTGATTTTGTAGATAAAATTAAGAATATAAATATAGATTTACATGACACAATTTGTACTTTTGATATAAATGAAATGTATGGATCAATAGATAGAATAGAGTCAATTAATATTATTTATAATGCTCTTGTTTCAAAAAATGTAAAGTCTGATATTATAAATTTTATTATAAAAGTATTGCAGTTTATTGATAAAAATATTTATGTTAATTTTAATAATGAATATTATAAAATGAATTTTGGTTGGCCAATGGGTCTTCCTGCTGTTGCTCAAATTTGTAATTTTGTTATATCAACATATGAAAGTAAAATTTTAAAACAATTGAAATATCAAGAAATTAAAGTATATCATAGATATGTGGATGATGTTTTTATTTGTGGAAAACAAGAATTAATAATCAATTTATTTAATGAATTAAATGAGATTAAGGATATAAAATGGGTTATAACTAAAGAGAAATACAATTCCATAAAATTCTTGGATATTCAAGTTACTCTTAATGATTACAGTTTGGATTATCTTATGTTAATTAAACCAATTGAAACTAGAGGTTTTATTCCATATGAATCACATGTACCTATGTGTCATAAGCTGTCTGGATTGAAATCATTCTTATTTCGAAATGAAAAATTATGCAAATATTCTAGTGATAAAATTAAAAATGTACATTTATTTGTTAATGACTTGTTGAAAATTGGTTATTATAAAAATGCTATTGCTAATATTATTAAAGGATTTAAAAGAAATCAACACTATAATAAAATTAAAAATAAAAATATCAAAATGAAATGGATTTCAATGCCATTTATATCAGATGAGCAGGTCAAGTTTATTAGGAAAATTTATAATGGTTTGTGTCATATTGCTTTTTCTCTACAAATAACATAAATAGATTGCTTAATAATTCTAAAATTCAAAATTCAAAGTTTAATCAAAATTCTATTATATATAGATTGATATGTGGATGTGGCGTACAATACATTGGTGAATCTAAGTGTACATTTGAGAAGAGAATAAAAGAACATATGCTTTTATATAATAGAATTCAAAAAGAGAATCAATATGGAACAGATGTAAATAAACCTTCATCATCTGTTATATTTGATCATAATAAATCTTGTCAATATGGATTTAAATTTGATTATAAAAATATGAAAATTATTCAAATTGAACGTTGTCATAATAAACGTAAAATAAAAGAGGCTATGTTGATTTCAAGAAATCGTCAAATGTTAATGAATCGCCAGTCATCAAATGTTAAGATAACAGAATTGTGGGAAATCTGAATTGAACTATGGGTATTGTTAAGGGTTGTCTCGTTTTGATTATTCAACGTTATATAGTTGATAAAGACTACAAAGTGTATAGTCGAAAGTACTTCTAAAAGATTATAATTTATATAAATTGTACTGTATTTTGATATATATATATATTGATTTGTATATTACATATATTGTGAAACGAATACAGATATCAAACTTTATTTATTACACATATATATATATTTCTACTATCTGAAACCATGCTTGAAATGCAAGCATGTTTAAAAAATTTTAAATGTAGTTTTTAGAGATGCAAGATTGTGCATATAAACAGAAAAAAATGAATTGTAGATTTAGAAAAACAGAATGTTTGTAAAGAATTACTGACATATTGATAGTTATTTAATTTAATATTGATCTTTAATAATTTTGAAATTCATATCTAAAGTTGAAATAAATATTTGATCTAAAATTCAACTTATAATATTTATTTTTTCTCCCAAGTTATAATAATTTTTTTTTTTGTTTAAAACAAAACAAAAATAAGTTACAAAAATTATAATTGTTAGCGTATAAAATATAATTTTTCTTTGCACAATCGTTGCATTCAAATCATTTAATATCAATTCCTTGAGATTTGATGAATTCTTTGAACACCGAAAACTTGATTTATATTGATTTTATTTTAATTAATATTGGATTACTGTTTTATATAATATTATTAAGTAATTAGTTAATAGTAATAAAAATACAAAACACTCTTAAAAAATACAACTAATAAGATAAACCAATTAAAAATAAATCGATTTTTATGATTTAAAAGGTGACTAAGAAAGAAAAACAAAAAATCAGCATTTTTAATTTAGACAGAATGTTAAGTGAGTATGAAGTTTGAACCCATTCTGGAAACAAGGTGAATTAAACAGAAATTGAATTTAGTGCTTGTGACTTAAGTAACTATAGTAAAGACAAACTATGAAACACGTAATTAATAACTTTTTTTTGCATATAAGGGAGAACTGAAGAACTTATTAAGACAGGCAAAACTCTCCACACAGCAGAAGCCAGAGTAATCAATGGATGCCAGAAGGTGTGGTGCTCTCAGATACAAGCCTCCTTACTGATGAAAGCTACAAGCTATAAACTAGTCTGGGGATATTAGATGAGTAGGCACTAGATAGAGCTTTTATGAACAAGCCATCTGGCATCCATTGATTACTCTGGCTTGCACTGAGTAGCACTACTGTATGGAAAGTTGTTCCTGTTTTAAAAACAGTTATGAGCAAGCATAAGAAATGGTGATCATGTGATGTTTAGTGGTTTAAAACTGAAGAACTTAATAAAGCTTCTAAAAAACTATTCTTTTGCCAGAATTTTTTAAAATTCTTTTATAATAATTGTAGTTAACTACATGTCTTTTTTTTTTTTAAAAAAAAAGAAGATAAATAAACAAAATCACTATTGGAATGCATGACAAATAAAAGAAAAAAAAATGGAGTAAAATGACACAAAATTTGCTACAAGCTAATTATTATTATTATTATTATTATTATTATTATTATTATTATTATTATTATTATTATTATTATTATTATTATTATTATTATTATTATTATTATTATTATTATTATTATTATTATTATTATTATTATTATTATTATTATTATTATTATTATTATTATTATTATTATTATTATTATTATTATTATTATTATTATTATTATTATTATTATTATTATTATTATTATTATTATTACTACTACTACTACTACTACTACTACTACTACTACTACTACTACTACTACTACTCCTACCCTACTACTACTACTCCTACTACTACTACTACTACTACTACTACTACTACTACTACTACTACTACTACTACTACTACTACTACTACTACTACTACTACTACTACTTTAAAAAGATGGTTTCAAAATGTACACATAAGTAGAATATTGCATAACCATAAGACAATTCCAGATATTTACTGTTGCAAAACGGGCAATAAATTGACATTCTTGCAATATGCACATTAAGATATAAAATAAACTAATTGTAACAATAAGTATATGCAACTGAAAAAATATCAATAAATTGTTTATTTCTTCTGTAATAAATGCATTATTTAGATTGTTTATTTGTAAAATAATATATGTGAAATAGTTATAAAACATTTTTAGTAAAACAAAATGGAATTAAATATTTCAATAAAGGAATATGTTGATCAAATACTTTCTTGTTATTGTTTAGCTCTAAGAATTACTGTCAAATTATTAAAATATATACATGCATACTATAAAAAATTGATATCTATTATATAAACAATATCCTATGTATTTTTAGTAAATTTAAAAAAAACAAATACATATTTCATGATAATTTACAATAGCAATTTAAAATATGAATTTTTTCTACAGTACAGGCTTTTTTCACACCTGCACTTCTATATGAAATATATAGGTGGTTTGAACTCAGACTTCAACCATTCATGCTATCTCATATCACTGATACATTTGATCACACACATGTTAAAAAGATAAATAATCACCAATATATGTATTTTGTGCTAAACCAGCACTTGTCAGTTGGTCCAGATTATCATCTCCACACATATATACAATCAAAGATCAGCTTATATTAATATATCCAATATTCATACTTAATGGACAGGCTTCAAACCATTCCACCCCACAATTTTTCAGCCATCCATTTCATTGAAAATCTAATGATGGAATGCTCAAAATCCACCTTAGTGACAACCTTCTCATTCTACCCATGTTGACCACAAGTCATTCTGACCCTTCATGTACAGGACATAATCCATTTCCATACATATATGAGGGATGGGCAGACCTTAAAGCATTATATTTTTAAGAAAGTGATATCAACTGTGATTTACCCTAAAGATTCAGATAATTTTAATAATAATAATAAGAAGAAGAAAAAAAAAGAAGAAGAGGAAGAAGAAGTAAAAAATTGGAATATTTTTAGTAGTTTTGAAATAAAAGACAATAAAAAGCAACTAAAGTTGGTGAAAATTAAAGATTAAAATTGAAAAATGAATTAATGAAAAGACTGTAGATGAAGAGGATGATTCTTATTTACTTAGTCATTCTTTAAGAATTCAAACATTCATGTCAAATAATTGTAAAATTCCATGACTACTTTCTAATTTTTCAAAAAACTATCACAAAACAATATGTTAAAAAATATATAAATTGATTTAAAAATTCATGAAGCCATTTTAAAAGTAATAATTCTCTGTATGTATAAAAACAAATATTAGAATCTAAAGTCATTTTTAGTCATATAATTAAGGAGTAATAGATATGTTACTGAATTATTATTACCTAGAGTTTGCTACTTTAAGATAAATTTAGTTTTTAAATATAACAATATATGATTAAATAATAAAAAATATTATCATCATTGTAATTTAATTCACTAATAATTATTATCAACACTTATAGATAAATATGTCTTTAGTTTTTCTCTCATTTTTTACCATTTTCTTTTATCTTATTGTCTTTAATCACTATTGTTTAAAGCTTACTTATAGTATGTTCTTATAATATTGGTCTACTTTCTCCATTACTTGTACCATTGAAATTGAATATTCATACGGTCACATCTCTATTTTTTAATTAACAAATATGTGCAACAACTATGATGCAATCATTATCTTTATTTTTTTGATTGAAATTAAAACCCTCTAATTAATTATTATGCTTAAGAACCATTCATGCACCATCCCTCAGTCAGTTTTGGTCACAAAATCATCATTTTATGCTTATTTTGTAGAAAATCGCATATTAAAAATTTTAGTTAAAAAAAATCCCCATTTGGCAGTAATTTTTCAAAAAAATTTGATTTTTCATTGCTATCTACTGCTATATAGTACAGCATTTTTCTTATAAGGAGGAAGTAAGCACTGACTGTGAGCTTTGGCTATTGTCCACTAGGCATTTCTAACTGTCAAAGTCAGAATTCAAGCCAAAATGTCTTATGCCTTTGCATTAGATTTTGAACGTAAATAAAATATTTTTCTCATAACTTTTTGCATTAAATAATTAAGTTTTTACATTAATTTACTTAAATATAAACTTTGATTTGTAAATTTTAAATTTTAGAAGAAAAATAATCACAGGAAAGAGAATAGATTTTGACCACTATTCAAGACAAGTGTATAACGTTGACCGCTATTTACATATCAATGACATTTGATGTTCTAGAAAAATGCAACTATTTTTCATAAATATTTAAGTTTTTATGATTACTTTTTACACTATATTGACTAATAATGTGTTTAGATTTTTATTTAAAATATTGAATTTTAAATTATATTGAATTTTAGATGAAGAAAAAACAACAAAAATGAATAATCAGAGATTGTAATTTCTAAGATATGTCACATAATGATTGGTTGAAATATAATTCTTTTGTTTTACTGGCTGTTCATTTTCAAATGTTATTCTTATATTTTTCTTTACTTTCTAACATTATTTTAGATTTTTTGTTACATTTAACCAATTTGAATGTGAAATAATTTGATTTTTAGAAGCTAAATTAAAACAGTTCTGTTTATTGAAGGTTATATTTTTTTTGAATAGAAACATATTCTAAACATGATTGACAAATAATATTACTTCAAAATTTTATGTACTTGGCCAATAAAAGTATTTCCCTCTTTCCCCCCAAAAAAAATACATCAGCTGAAGAGTTAATGTTTTAAATATTTACAAACAAGATCAATAAAATCTTCTCTTCAGCTGATCAGTATTTTCAATTCTCATTAATGTTCATTGTCAACTATATTTTAACTCAGTCAATATTATTTTTAAATCTTGTTTACAATATTCACAAGTTGATTGATACTCACAGTTCTCTTTCTGATCAATTCTATAGAGCCTGTCACGTGTATGAAAATAAAATAAGATCTGGGTGATAATATTTGTTGCCCTAACCAGCTATTGGCACATACAGAGGCTGGGTCTCTGGAATCAAATATCTTACTGTGGAAAAGGTTCTCGGCCACTTTCTGGACTGCTTTCCCCCTGGATATTTTTTGCTCCAGTCAAATATATAGTGACAGCACAAAACACAATAGTACAAACAACAATAGGAGCATTGCAGGGAATAAAAAAAAAGCCTTTACTTCTTTCTGTACTTGCTATTTATATATACTCATCTTGTCTTATCTGGAAATCCTGATTTTATTAGTGATTGCTATCTTTTTTTCTTCTTCTTATCACTTCCTGTTTTTGCCATAAATTCCCTATGATAAAGATAAGTCTATTTCCAACATGTTTTTATTTGTACAGCTGTCTTTCCTTTTACTGCAATTAGTTCTTTAGATCACCATTGTATTAAGCAATTTTTCTTTATCATTTTATTTATAATTTTTACCCATTTGCTGTCTGCTTTATACATACAATGTTATCTTTTTCACAAATATTTTAATGTAACATATGTTTCCTAATTTAATTATTATTTCGCATTTACTTTATCTTTAAGTAAACTACTTTCGTTGCTCTCTACTTAAAATAACATTTCCGTAATTCAACTTTCTTTGTGTTTTCTTCTCTTTTGTTTTTCTGAAGTCATAAATATGGTTTCCTATCTTATACATTATAAATCCATATTTTTAACCAAATACAACATACTCTATTTATTAAAACTCAGTTAAAGTTCAATTTATCTATTATTTATTAATAATTGATATATTTTACAAGTGCTGCGTTTTAGACTGTAACAAACTATAGTAAGTAATCAACCTTTCCTCACAAACATCGTTTAAACAATGGTGTTCAAGCTTTAAGGATGCTCTTGTTCCAGCCACATAGATTGAACACGACTGTTTAAGGATGCTTGTGAAGTAAGTATGATTACTTTCTATTATTTATTATAAATTTTGGCATTATATAAGCTCATTCTGTCTTACCAAACATGCCTGCTATTAATCATATATATTTGTAAATATTATTTTGTTCAAACAAGCGAATAAAGGTTCAGAAAAAGTCGATTGATTAACTTATAAAACAGTTATAAATTTAAAGTGGTAGGTTGAAATAAGAGAACAATAAGCCTTATAAATTGCATATAATAGTCACATGTTTTTTTTTTAACTTCCCACAATCTATCTTTAGGCAAAGAACATATATCCATTTGCCTTGAGATTAATTTTGTAAGTTTTGTCATTTAAAATAATTTATTTTTTTAATAGTGAAAAAAAGATAAGCTTACAATAATAGCTTCATAAAGAGATTCGTTTATTGCCATCGCTTTTTTTTTAGTAGACAAATATTATAAATTTTACTAACATCTTTTATTTTTACATAAATTAAAAAATTTAGATTCTTATAAGCTTTAAATAAGTTTATACTTATTAAAGCTGTTTTTAGACCTTTAAAACAATACGCATTCTGTCAGATATTTAAGAAATCACATTGAAATTACTTTCCTTAATCATAAACTTTATATATATTATATAATTACAAGAGAGTTAAATAGTCCTCTGAAGAGCAGCAACCGCTGCAGCATTTCTCTACGATAAACTGTGAAGGAAAAGATTAAATGCTCTTTCATAAACGATTTTATATTTTGTTGTTGTTTTATCTTATAGCTAAAAATAGCTAGATATCCCTTTATTGAGCAATAATTGAATGAATTACTTAGTTGGCTTCTTTGAAAGAAAATTAAGCTTATTTTAAAGTTCTAGCAAATTATAAAAAATTATAAATTTTATCTAAATACAAATCCCATATAGTCAGATTCACTAATCATTACATCAAATCTGTATAGTTCAATAGTACCGGTATATAGACATAAAACCTTGCTATAATGTTATTGCGTTTGAATTCAGACTAAAAATAATCCATATACATTCAACAGATTTTAAAGATTATTAGCCGTTCAATATGGACCAATAAATAGATATTAACTAGAATTATTTAGAAAATAAAAATGTTTAGTATGCTCGCCAACCAGCACTTGTTGAGAAGTCATTGCTCTATAATAGATTATTTAAATATGTTATGTTACTGCGCTTATATAGATAGATGTAATCATAAGCATATACACATTTATGAAATTTACTTATATAGATGTACACCCACATTGAACAAATATATAAATTCAACAATTGAAGAAATATATTTAAATTTACAAAATATATTGTACTTATTTATTCTTAATAAAATCAAAACAGTTAAAATGTCATTATTTTGACAAAACAAAAAAGATAGGAGGGGCAATTTATTACCGCAGTTTTAATCAGTAGACTCGCGGCAGCACCTTATTGCTTCCAGATGAAAGTAAACCTTCCTAATAGTTTTCAGCTGTACGAAAGTATCGAGCTGTAGAGGTCGCTATTGCCTGAGGCACGAATTTGTAGTACAATATATAACAGAACAACTTAAGACATAAATAGGGAATTGAGGATTAAAATAATAAAGTTTCCATAAATGTTAAAACTTTGTTCTATGTATCGGCAATCAAAAGATTCGAATTAGTGTCATTGTCGATAATTTATCTCTATATTATCGTACATGTTGCTGTGTATAAATATGTTTAATTTTTGCTTAGGATTTTTTTTTTCTGGTATATACTGCATATACATATTTAACTTGCATAACTAGATACATATTTGTGATTTAATTTTATGACCAAGAGAGACCTGTAATTAATTATAATTTTTGGAAATTCAATAAATTCTTTAGATAGTTACTTTAAAAACAAATTTTATTAGGTCTAATAAAGGTTACATTTAGTATAAAGCAACGTAATTAAAGGAATGGGGGAAAAAACACACACATTTTAAATGATTGAGACAATTGTTAAACAATTGAAATTTGAAAGACTCAAGTTATATAATATTGTCCAATGTTGACAAATGATGTGATTATCCATGTATATTTGAGTGGTTGGGAAGTTTGTATAGCTTCCAAGTCTCTTCAAAAATAAATTTTGATGATAATAGTTGATCTCTATTTTTAATCTTTTCCATTGTTTTCGTAAAACAGGCATTTTGATCTGGGTGAGGCTGTTTGTATGTCATTTTACACCTCACAATATTCTGATGATTGGGAATTGTTTAGTTTTGATGCTTTTTTGCAGCGAGATTATAGTGTAGTAGTCTGTCTTGATGTTATTATATATTATTTTTCTCATTGTTCCCAGTGCATCACATGTTGTAATGATGTGGTTGTACTCTCCTCTATGGCATCTGGGTACATCGGATCTACTTTTGTGATATGCTGTCTATGACAAAGGAAGGATAGAGTTGGCATAGCTTCAAGATTTAATTTGATTATGAAATCAAGGTACTTGGGCTCCAGAGCCCAGTATTTAAATAATGAGGTTATCCTATGGTTGGTTAAGCCCAGTTTTGGGTTTTGGATGTGTGGCTCTGGGTTTATTAACTGATGCGCTGCCCAGATGTTTATTTTTTTAAGCCATTCTATTGTGATTTCAACATAGCGCTGTATATTATGAGCTTTTGTATAAAGCCAGCTATTTCTTTTTGGAGGTGGTGTATCTGTTGGCTGTATTGCTACAGTATTTGCGTGTAGCCATATTTGATTCCTAGGTTGTGTAGGAGGGTGTATGTCTTTTGTATAAGTATGGCTGGGATGGCATGTAGTGACATACCATTGTATTTCCGATGGTATTGCATTTTACTTATACTGATGGCCACTGTTTTATTCCTCCAGAAGAGCCTTGCACATAATCTGTTAATTTTTTTTATGAAGGAGTTTGGTGTGGACATGACAGGCAATTAGTAGGCAATTCTATTCACTACATTCATGTTCAATAAAGCCATTCTTCCCTGTAAAAAGAGATACACTTCTGACAGGGTATTTGTTATTTTTCCGTTTGCTTGAATTATGTTATCTTGGAGTTCTTTCGACATGGCTGTTTGGGATTCTTTAGAGTGAAAATTTAGGAAACATTACAAATTTAAACTTACTAAAGATATGTTTAAAAACTTGTATATATATTACTATTTTTGTTTTCTTCATTATTTTTAAAGAAAATACGCACTTATTGCAATAAAATAAATTTTTAATTATATTCTCATACCTGTTTTGTCTTATGCTTGTAAAACATGAATTTTCAATTGAAAAATGAAGCAAAAATTACTATTTACCCAAAGAATGTTAAAAGTCTAATTTGAAAGTTTCAATAAAAACAGAAATGAATAGATTTATGTCTAGACTATTGATATACTTGTAAAAATTGAAACGATTATATGCAAATGAACTAAACTTATTGCAAGAAAAAAAAATTAACGGTTTAAAGTAATTTTTAACTAAATATTAAGAGATTAAAAGCATGCTTGGAGATCTATTATGATTGAACTTATTTAGATTATTTTCTTAAAGAAATACTGCCCATGACTGAAAATTATGATTTAATGTTAGAAAATGTAATTGTGTATTCAAAACTATTTAAGAAAAATAATAAATCATGTGACCAAAAGATCACTTTGCTGCTGCAATCAAATACCACACAAATTTTGTAGTTGCTCAATCAAAAAAAAAAAAAAAATCAAATACCTGTAGAAATAAAAATATTAAATATATTAATAATTAAAAATGACTGGAAAGAGGGTAGGTTTATCATATGACCTCCCTAAAACCAAATAACAATAGGAAGATATTTTAGTTTTAAAACATACTTGAATTAAATAAAAATGGCAGTCAAAAGAAAAACTGCATAAACTAACACAATCAGAAATATGCTTAAGCAAAACTTTTCTAATATTATAATTAATCAAAGAATTGCAATAAATCCACATAAAAAGATTCCAATTTATTGGATATGAACTAATAAATGAAAGACAACTGAAAGAAAAAAGTGCCTAAACAAATACAAGAAGGAAAGTGCTTAAGCCTTAAAATATGGTGATTTTTGAACAGCAAATGGGTGGTTTTTAATTCATATAAAAAGGTTCAAATTGATTTCAGAAAAGTAAAGCATTTTACTTTAAAATTTAGTGCAGAAAAAAAAACATGTGCTAGGGTTAATGTGGAAATGGCAATTGAAAGAAAAATTGTATAAACTAAAGCATTGTTAATTAACAAAAAATATAAATCTTTTTTTTTCTTATTAGAAAGCAAGTAATGTAATAATGCAATACATGTAATTATGAGACAAAATGGAGATAAGAAAAATCTAGCACTTTTCACATTTAACCTTGTGACAATATAGTGGGCTCAATGCAACAGGGTTCACACTTGATCATTTAATATAATCGTGCTCTATATTATTAAAAGTAAAATGTTTTACTTTACCAGAATACATTTGAACTTTTTTATACTAATTAAATGCAGTCCATTTGCTCTTCAAAAATCAACAATATTCTGTTTATTTTAAAGCTTAAGCATATTTTTTATTGTGTTAGTTTACGCAAATTTTTTTTCAGTATTTACTTGAGCACATAGTGACTGCTGTAGCACTGATTGAATATATGGATGAGATGGCGATCTGGACCAATTGATGAGTATTGGTTCAGCAAAAATATGTATATTGTAGATCATTTATCTTTTTCACATGTTATGTGGTCATGTGTTTCAGTTGTATAATATGGATTGGATAAATGTAGAGAGCTTGAAAGTCTGAGTTCAAATTCTTTCTAATTACATTAAGTTTAAGTATAGACAATTTACATGTATTTAAATATTATCTATATACATACACACAAACAAAAGAATATATTACCAGATTCTTCGTGATATTCTACAATGGCATTTACCTTAGCAAACAATATTTGAAAAAACACCTTTAATGTTTCTTTATAAAAAAATCCATTTATTTTATTTAACTGGTTTAAGTTTTATGCACGTCTAATTACCAAATAATAAATAATAAAGCAACCAACATTGCACGTTAAATATGCTTCAACAAATTGAAACATTCCTAATAGTTTCCATACATTTTAAATTAATTTCGTGTTCAACTACAACAGAAATATCAATAAGCTTATTCACCGAGAGAATTTAATCGAAATTTCTCTTTGGGCTTCTTAAATTTATCAATAATATATAGTCAGTTGAAAGATTTGTTTATGTCGACTGATATATTGGTGTACATTTAATATTACATATATATGTGTGTATGTTTATTTGCTGCCAGTAAACAGTTCCTTTTTTAGTCAAAAAGTTTTATATTTGTAAATTTGAGTTTCTCTCTTTTTTTATATCATACCGAACTTGAGCTAATACTTTGATAAAATCACGTGTTACCTGTTTAGAGTCTTCGTTATTTGTCAAACGTACATATATTTTTAATAGTTGCCAGCTTATTACTAATATATATATAGATTAGAAAAACATTTTCAGATTTACATAGTTTAGATTTTTTTTTACCCTCATTTAGATCAATTAATAACAATAATTAAACAAAGAACATATTATGTTAAAAATAATGACCGATGAAAATAAATAAATAAAAAGACAATATTATTATCAATAATGCCACAAAATAATATATACATCAGCCTACGTAGAAAAAAAAAGATATCTACAAATTTCTTTTAAAAAAAACGAAGAATAAGATTTTATAATCAAAGAGCTAAACAATGGATAGTCTAAAAGTATTAAGAAAGATTAAATCAAATGGGAAACCAAGCACTCATAAGCAAGAAGAATTACTAGATAAGTACAGCTGCAGAAGAGTCAGATATCAACAATAGATGATAAAAGGAAGATTTAAAAAATCGAATCATCTTGTACTAATTGATATAAAAATATGAATATGATAAAATACTTTTACCCAAGATATGAAACTATAAAATAGGCAAAACTATCCTTACAGTAGTGTCACTCAGTGCAAGCCAGAGTAATCAATGGAGGCAATAAAGGCATGCACTGAGTGGCACTGCTGCATAGAGAGTTTTGCCTGTTTTAACAGCTTGAGCAAGCATAGGAAATGGTGATCATGAAGTTAATAAGTGATTTTAGATTTTATATAAAATAAGTAGATAAAGTACAAAATAATTTTGGGTTCTAGATTTCTCTCTTTGAGTAATTAAAAGGATATGCTCATACCAAGGAAATCATAAAAAAATTCATATTCATTTAAGATAATTTAGATGATTTTTGAGAGAATTAGAGTCAAACATTTAAACTGAAATAACCAAGAGAATATAAATTCCTGAGAGACTTAAATTTAACAAAATTAGCATTATTCTATGAAATAAGGTTTTAAGTGCTAGCATCTAATGAAAAATCAGAACAATAACTATTAGAAACTATATTTACCACAACAAAGAAAATATCATTTATAGAAAAGGAAGGTAAAACAAAAGTTTAGCAATATATTTTGGAAATAAATATTGATTTAAAATCTATTCTCTCCAATGTGAACTTGTTTAAAATCGTACAATTGTGAAAATAATCAAGATATAATCTTAAATATCCCAACAAATAAATAAATATTTTATCATCTCTCTCCCAGAATATGCCTTTCTGATTAAAAGTCAAATATATAAAACTTGGTTAGTGTAAATTGTAACTATACACCATACTGTTATCTGAAGATACATGGATGTACATTAGATGATAGTAATACCTAAGAATAATTCTTAATTAAATTTAGGGTGGCTCATATACAGGCATTTAAGTCACAGACATTTATTTCTGGCCATTGTAATATTATCACTGTTGTTTTAATAAGAAATTTTCTAGAACGGAACTTCTTAAACTAAAAGTTATAATTGCAGAAAAGGAGGGAGGTTGTTTAATACTAATAATAAATCAATGGAGATTAAATTAAAAAAAAAAAGATAAAACAGTTATTACTAAGGCACTGTTAAATTAATGCTTGAATGTAGTAAGTTTCAAAGTAACAATTTCGTTCAATTTTCTTTTAATAATAGTTATATGTTGGTTTAGCTTAGTTGGTTAGAGCATTATCTTAAAATTCAGTATTCAAGAATCTAAAGATCTAGGTTTGATTCCCATGCTAGTACTGTCATTAATCAACCAGCAATGTCTGAAAAAGAGAGAGGAGAGTAATATCACTCAAAACATTGCATTATATACGAACATATGTGATATTATGGACAGCTAAATGTACAGTAATGGAAAGTTTAAAAAAAAGTTTAAATCTTTTCTAAAGACAGTTAACATTTAACTTTACTTGTCAGACAATTGATTAAACCCCAAAGCTGTTGATTCTATCGCTCTATAACTATTCTAAACTGTATAGGAGGAAGCAACTATTTATGATGTATTACATACTGTTATTTAGAGTTGAGAGTATGAACTGGTATAATTTTAACTGCATCTTAAAGATGTTTATATTGGACGAAATTATCTTGGTTTAGAACGTGTAAAAACATAAGTTATTACAAATAAATTTTTAGTTTGTAAAATAATTTATTATTGAACTAGAACAACCCTTTTACATATGTTGTAAGTATGATCAAATAATTCATATATCAGAATTATCTCATTTTTTTGGGTAATTACTAACTAGAGATATAAACTAGCTCCCCCCTCCCCATTTATCAATAAACATTACACAAAAACAATAATATAGGCATTCATATGTATAGCTTAGACAAACTTATCTACCAGAATTACTTTTTGTCTTTATATAATAAATAACCAGATATTATAAATTAAATTACACACACACATACACTTACGCGTGCAAACACACTAACATACCAAATTATTTTTCTCTCTCTGGGCAGCAGCTAACCAGATACATAAACTAAATCATACATAAACAATAGCACATAAAAGCGATAATACAAGCATCCAAACAAATACATAGACTATACCACAAGACAATAGGAATCTATGCCCAACACATCAAGTCAAAAGTTATGGCAAGTGTGTTTCAAGTCTAATTGGATTTTTTTTATCAAAAAGAATGATCAGTAATTCTTAGAAAATTTGAAAGAATTTTTACATTAAAATAAACTCTTAATTGATAAGTGCTGTATGAGAAAATATTTAAGATCTCTATCCTGAACCTTCCCATCTCTAGACCAACTGTTTGCGAGCTTATGGCTCACGTCAGTGGAGAGCTAGAATATTGTTAGAATATTCGGATACTAGATCTAAAATATCAACTCAAAACCCAGCACTTATTTCATCCAGTAATATTTAAGTAAAAACTCTAAAATTTTCGGACATGAAAATGTCTTCAAATCCAGCTATCTAACTTAAATAGCAATATGGGACTGAACTAAATTCAGATCTACCATATTTTAATAGTCTCAACATAGCCAAAGCCTTAAAGGTAAAATTATAATAATCAAAAAAAGTAAGTCATATATAACATGACATTACTTTTATAAGCTTGTATTTACAAAAATGTAATATAGAGAGCTACCATTAGCGCAAACAAGCTCTTAATTGATAAGTGCGATATGAAAAAATATTTAAAATCTCTATCCAGAACCATACCATCTCCAGAACATCTGATTTCGAGCTTATGGCTCACATCAGTGGAGAACTAGAATATTCAGACACTAGATCTAAAATATCAATTCAAAACCCAGCACTTATTTCATATGTTATATTTAAATAGAAACTCTGAAATTTTCGACATGAAAATGTCTTCAAATCCACCTATCTAACTTAAATAGCATTATGGGATTGAACTAAATTCAGATCTACCATACTTTAATAGCCTCAGCATAGCCAAAGACTTAAAGGTAAAAATATAATAATTAAAAAAAGCAAGTCATATATAAGTACATTACTTTTATAAGCTTGTATTTACAAAAACGTAATACAGAGAGTATACTAATAGCTCAAGCAAGCTCTTAATTGATAAATGCAATATGACAAAATCTTTAAAATCTCTATCCAGAACCTTCCCATCTCCAGACCAACTGCTTTGGAGCTTATGGCTTACGTCAGTGGAGAGCTAGAATATTTGGACACTAGATCTAAAATATTAACTCAAAAACCCAACATTTATTTCATACGTAATATTTAAGTAGAAACTCTGAAATTTTCGGACATGAAAATGTCTTCAAATATAGGACTGAAATAAATTCAGATCTACAATATTTTAATAGCCTCAGCATAGCCAAAGCCTTAAAGGTAAAATTATAATAAAAAAAGGCAAGTCCTATATTACATGACATTACTTTTATAAGCTTGTATTTACAAAAATGTAAAACAGAGAGCATACCAATAGCTCAAACAAGTGCAGTATGAGAAAATATTTAAAATCTCTATCCAGAACCTTTCCATTTCTAGACCAACTGGTTTCAAAAATTTCGGAGTTTCTACTTAAATATTATGTATGAAATAAGTGCTGGGTTTTTGAGTTGATATTTTAGATCTAGTGTTCGAATATTCTAGCTCTCCACTGACATGAGCCATAAGCTCAAAACCAGTTGGTCTGGATATGGGAAGGTTCTGGATAGAGATTTTAAATATTTTCTCATACCACACTTATCAATTAAGAGCTTGTTTGAGCTATTGGTATGCTCTCTGTATTACATTTTTTTAAATACAAGCTTATAAAAATAATGTCACGTTATATATGACTTGCTTTTTTTGATTATTGAAATAAATTATCTTTTTATATATGAGACTTATTAGACAAATAAGATTTGTATAGGTCAGCACATCTGTCTGCTATGCCTATCACCTGGGTTTGAATATGAACTGAGCAAACTTGAATTTTTTTGTTAAAAGACGTGATTTTTTTCCAAGAGCTGACTCATAATGAACAGATTTAACAATTAAATATCGGACTGTTAATGTATATGTAACTATTTACTAAGAGAGTAAAATAAGGTGGAAAATGGTTTAAATCCTCAGCATCCAGTAATAGAAAAGTCTGCTTTTAACTTCTTTTTCACTATTCTTTTATAAAAGGCTGTTGGAGAATCATTTGATGACTTGCAGTGGGCTATTTAAGGGCTCTTTTATTTTTACATTACCTATAAGTTGAGTTATTTAGGTGTGTAATAAAAAAAAACTTTTTATTATTAAAGAGATCAGTTAGGACAACAATAAAGTAATATATATAGTTTCAATCTCAAAATAAAACTTATGCTAAAAAATGGATGTAAAAGTATAGTAAGCATCTGTTTATTATTTAATATTTTTCTTAAATATACCTAATGCTGAATCTGCCAATATGTTCTCCTTACTACTTTTTTATTCTCATATTTATTGCTCAAATGTATCTTAAAAAGACTATATTTTTAATAAACACTTATTTTATGTTAATAATCCATTAATAAATACATAGCACTGCATGATTTAGTATCATGGTAAAGCAGCAGGAAAATTCTGGAGCTCTGGATGGAAGAAGCATAGTTCCAGATGTTATGTCAAATGTTTGATTTCCTATGAATTCAGAAAATCAATAAAATATTTTTTTAAATAAATATATGAATGATATTACTTTTCATTAGGTCAAAAATATTTATATTTTAATCAAGATTATATATAGATTTTACACTTGTTAAAAAATCAAATATATACAATATTTTGAGATTAATTCATTGTAACTGTGCTATATTTAACAAAAGTGGCCTCTAGCATCAGCACATGAAATATGCTTTCAAGGAAAAAGAGGTTTCTTTTTTGTCATGTGCTGACATTAGAAGGTGCTCTAATAATATATAAACAGTTGGAATGAGTTAATCTCAAAACATTACATATAAATATTTAGCATGGTAAGCACTTATTTATCACACATATAATTCCACATATGTAATTGAGAATCTCCATTTTATTTACTCTCTATTTCAGGCAAAATTTTTTTGTCTAAAACAAGATAAACTCATGCTTGTATACTTCAAATGTATGTTTAGTGATATTTAAAATATAGGCTAAGATCATTTAATAAGTAATTCAATCCAACTAACTTTTTTTCAAAAAAAATATATTGTAACTAATAAGTTTTCATTACTTACTTTATAGCAAGTTCTTTTATGCATCATATATTAATAAATATTTATTTTATAATTCTATTTTAGAATGCATTTATAAAAGCCTTGTGGTAAACATATAAATTTCTAAGATAGATTTAACTAAATTACTTCTACTATATATTGTAGCCGGTGCTTACATAATAGTTGGAATCATGTTCCTTAAATTTAGAGTTAATTAGTGTATGGGGAAATAGTATTTAATATTCCCATATGTTTTTTAAGAATGAGTAATCATTTAAATTTTTTTCTCATCACATGATAATATGTGAGATATGTTAAACACCAATTTAATAGTTAAAATGTGTTATAAGTTACAAAGTATTGTAAAAGAGAAAGAAAAGTTAAAGTAAACATTTTTTAAAAATTCTCTTTCTTCTTTGATTTTTCTATCATTTTTTATTTTAATTTTAATGTTAAAAATACTAAGTAAAATGGTTTTTTCTTCCCTAAATATTCATAAATATTAATTTTACTTTATAAGAGAACTAAATGAAGTTTTAAAAGAAAAGAAAAAAAAGATTTTAACATTTATAAAATTTTTGTTTTAATTGAAGAGATATGTTTTTTTCTCTTTATCTCTATTCAGTACAACAAACAGGGTTTATCAAATCAGTGTAATTAACTGATTATCTTGTTTTCTTTTGACAGAGAAAATATTTAATAAATAAAGGAATGTCAAAAGTATGATTCTAATTTGTGGTTTTGACTTATTTTATAATGTTAGTATTGAGGGAGGGAAATGACTCAACTATTGTTTTTGTCAAAAATTATCTAAATAGTTAATATTAATTTATATCATGAAGGAGACAATATTGTGGTTAATTGAGAACAAGATTGTTGCAAAATTAGGAATATGAGTTAATCAGAAAATTTAGGTGTTTTGTTAGAAGCAGTCATTTCTGATGCACCTGTTGAAAGGAACAGTCAGTTTTGACCCAGTTTCTGAAAAAGACATTAAAAAATCCTAATCAAGTTGCCAAAGAAGTAGTAGAAATACTAATCAAGCTGTTGAGGAGAGCAGTTATTCCTGACTCAGCTACAAAATAAAAATGTAGATGCAAAAACTCAAATGTTTAAATATGTTTTCTACAATGAAAACAATGTACTAATGTTAGTTAAAAGCTAAACATCATCTACCTCCATGGAACTTGCTTCACTGAAATAAAATGTAAAAGAAAAGAAAAATACCCCTGAAGTCATCTGCAAAAATCTTGTCTGCAGCCAAGAGCATGAATGTTTCTATGTATTAGCTTGATCTGAAAATTTTATTGGAAAGAAAATGAATAAATTCTTGCTGTTTGCTAGCCTAAAATATTCTATTACAAAATAAAGAAAGAGGAAATAACTGTGTACAATTATTTTAAACTAAGAAGCCTTCAAGAGGTTGACCTTAAAAACCTATACATTACAAATGCAAAGAAGAACTCCAAGGAAAATCAAAACCATGGTGTAAGGTGTTTTTTGTGTGCACATTAAATTTAAATTTATAAAGATGCTTTTAAAATTGTGTAGCAATTGGTATTAATTAATAATTTTATTAGCATTCTTTTTAGCTGAACATGTTCTTTTAATTCATGTGCTTTTCTTTTTCTTTTGCAATTATAGTAAGTTTTTAAAAAGTAAATTAATTTTATAAAATTACATATTTTTTCTTTGTTTGTATTACATCACCACCCTCCACAAAATGAGTAAGTTAATTTGAAATGTTCTTACCTATGATTGAAAAACTATTTTCCAACTTTTGTTATTTAAAGAAATAACGAAAGTAAAAGGTAATTTAAGGAATAAAAATCAATTGGTTATTTTTTTTTTTATAAAACTGTTTCTAAAGTATAAAATTATCATGTCATTTTAAAATAAAATTTCAGTTAGTTTATGAAATAATTGTTTAAAAATTTTCTAGTACTAATGTCTTTATTTCTCCAGCTTTACTGTTACATGAATTAACAGCATGTGTGACTTGTTTTCAATACAGATTTAGAGTTTGGGAGATTGTTTTCAAATTATCCCAGTAAAGTTATTTTAAAATAAATGAAAATAAGTTGTTATATTTATTTATTTTTTTGCTCACAATAACTGTTCCTAGAGTCTTACTTCCTGAGGTAAATTAGAGCATAATGGTAAGTGATATGAATATAGAGATTATGTTGGTGTTTGGACATCGATATGATGAGCTTGGATGATACAAAGGTATCAACTTTAAATTACATGTACTACATTCTTATATTTTGCTTTTCATATTAGAAATTTAGTATATAGTTGGCCAGTATACTAATAGTTCTATTTGGACAGAACATTGATGATAATGAGCATGTATTTGTATCCCAGTATAATGAGTCATGGATTAAAGTATGTCCATATCAGTTTTGTGTTTCTGTCCTAAGTTTTGTAGTGGATAGATAATCAGTCTGTCTATAGTGGACCCCTTTTGAATTTAGTCATGAGTCTGATTGTTGATTTTTATTGTTCTTTGTTGATGATTAATGATTTTTATTTTTTTGTAGTGCTAGAGATGCACTTTATGGCTTTGTTCATAATGACTCTGCTCCTATTATACATACCCTTTACTCTATATTCATACTGTATTTATTATGTTCGATTTTGTCTCTCATGCCAATCATTGATGATTATGACCATTTTGTGAGAATGATGATGTTTACACACTTATCCATATTATCCCCAAATAATCCCCTAAATGTCTTATACCATTAGAAATGGCAACCCAACTGTGGACTCCATGATGATCAGTATACAAAGTGATCACATATCTTGAACCTCAGAAATTACAACTGACAAAGAAAACTATGTTGTTGCAGATTTAATTTTAAAATGTATTACTGTGAAATGTGACAAGAGTGTAGATAAGTTCTAATTTGATTATAAAATAAGGATGATAATGTATATTTAAGGAGTTCATATTTAAAGTAAATAAAAAATCAATGTATGATTTTGGAGATTGAATTGAGAGTTTGACTGTTTGAGTTCGTTTAGCTATATTTTGATCACTGGTGATTGAGGAAGAATTTTGTCATTGGCTTGCTAATGCACTGTTTTCATGTAACTCCATGGAGTGTTCTATCTCAGTTACAGCTCAATTCTCATTTAGGTTTTGATTTTTTCTAATGTTTATCATGTTCAATTAATGTAGTCCTGCCATAAACCTGTTTTGAAAAGTCAAAAGCATGTGTTAAGGCATAGTTTTGTATTTACCAGCTCTTACATCTCAAAAAAGCAGGGCATTGCAAAGATTTTTCCATTATTTTTTCTATTATTTGATTGTAGGTATTTTATAATGTCTAAATTGAAATAGACTTTGTTATGTTCATACCATTCAATGACTAGATTGGAGACTATATATTCTTTTGCTACCAGATGCTCATCAGGTCTTAGAGAAAAGTTTTAACAAATGGTTTGTTACATGAACTCATTTTTATAAATGAAGATATATTTAAAACAAACATAAATAATAATAAAGTTAATGGTGAATAGAAAGTCAGTCTTACACACCCATGACCAGATAAAAATGAAGAATAAAGCAGGGAGAAATAAGTTAAATTAAACAATTAAACCAAGCAAATAAGTTAAATTAAACAAATAAAGTCAGATACAGAGATAGCAAAATTTAAACAAAGACAGATTAGGAGTAATAATAATATTAGTAGCATTAATTAAGATAAAAGGTTGCATGGAATTAGCTTATTTTATAAGTTATTATTTTAAAAGTTAATATTCATATTTCCTATAGGTAAAAGTGACACATTTGTTTTTTGAACATTAAAAAAGGAAAGCTGACAAGAGCAAACTTGAAGAAGATGGAGGAAGAACATGATCAGAAAGAAAAAGATCAGCAACCAATGAAAAGAACCCAGAGAATAGAGGATTCTATAATGTTAGTGCAAGTATTAAAAATGTTTAAACAAATGAATCTGCAAAGAGAAAAAAGATAATAAAAAGAGAGATAAACAAATAGAAGAAAATAATAAAAAGAGACATGAAGAAAGAGAAAAGGTAATAAAAAGAGAGATGAACAAAATAAAGAAAATAATAATAAAGAGAATAATAAAAAAGAGATGAACAAAGAGAAGAAGAGGATAATAAAAAGAGAGATGAACAAAAAGAGAAAGATAATAAAATGAAAGTAGATATGCCAAAGAAAATAGAAGAAAGCAATCAATAAAGAGAAGAGGATAATAAAAAGAGCAGAAGAAATTCAAATGCTGCTATAGAACATAGAAGATATAATAGCTCTAAATAGTATAAATATGGCTAATCAAATAGCAGATTGGATCAAACAAGTCAGATAGGAAGTTATGAATAAAGTTAGGCAAAACAAAGAGGAACAAGATGTGAAAATAAACTAGATTCATAAATCACATAGAATAGGCAATGGAGTCTGTGAATATATTTAGTAATTAAAGCTTGGATTATATATAAGATTGAATAGGAGACCTAACTGCTCAAATTAAATCCCTACAAGTCAGAGCTGCTGGTAGAATCAGCAAAAGAGTAAAAAAGTTGAAGAATGCCATAGACAAAATGGTCAAACATATCAAAAATAGTCATGATTACATTAAAAGGGGAAGTACTTGAAAAGGAGATATAAGAGATGATGATAAATATTGAATCTGTGAATCGAATGTCTGAGATTATAAACAAGTTTCTTAAAAAAAAGGCTTTTTCAGGAAATGCTGGTAAGACACCTATTGAATTTATTAATAGTATGAAAAGATATATCAGCATTAATGCCATGATTGAAAATGTGAAGATAGCATTAGCTTGTACTCATCTAAAAAGTGCTCTGCCAGCTTGGTAGAACTTGTTATTCACCTGTCTTTTTAACTTTAACTTTGCTGAATTTAAGTAAGCACACGTGAAGTGTTACTGAAATAAGAATTATAAGGAAGGGTTTAAACACAAAATATCCCAATAGAAGTATCCACTTGGTGAGCCCTTCACTCCCTTTTCTAAAAAGTGGGTGGGGAAATTGAGTGATCACTGCAGATTCTCTCTCAGGGCTACAAATAATAAAGATGTAAATACATATCTTCCCAAGCCATATTGAAAGAATGTTGATTCACACACACACACTCACACACAGACACACACACACACACACATATATATATACAATTGGGCAGGTGACTGAATTACTGAATGAATTTGACTGCAAAAAGCATAAAAAATGGTAATTTCAACTTCCAACTAAATCACCATGCAGATGAGACATAGTTCTCACATGAACTCCATCCAATATGGTAAGAACAAAGTCAAGCCATAACCATGGTACCAGTATGGAAAGGAAGAAGTGTTCCTAAATGGAAAAGTAGCTCAACTGGTAACCACAATAATCCTACCAAAACCAGGTAATTAGATAATTCAGAAGTGGGTCAACAACCAGAAGATGCTCATCAAAAAATATAGTCTCCAATCCCTACCAGAACACAGATAATTAAATGATCCAGAAATGAATGAAATCTCATCAAACAAAGTGATTATAAGAGATCTGATTATGATCTTCAATCTCCAAAATCAGAATGCAGTTATGCTTTTGACCCAGAAAAAAAGCAAAATAATAAAACAGAAACTGTGGAGAGTAAAAAGTATTTTTCAGAGATTGAGGATAAATATAAAATATGCCCAATTTGCTTTTGATGCTGTTGGTGGATAGTTGAAGTTTTCATAGTTGTAGAAAAATGATGTATTAATAATTCTCCAAAAATTTTATCTTGCACTGCATCTATCTGAGATTTAATATCTCTCCAAATGAGCCCTCAGGGGAGAAGGATTTTCTATTATTAAATGCTATGTTATCTACCAGGTACATAACTGTGGCAGGGGTCTGAAGCCTATAAGACTCATAAATAAATGAGAAAGGCTTTACATTTGGCCAAACATTTTTTTGGTGCTTTCTTTAATTAGTCTGCTGTGTAGTAAGTTGTTTTAGTATTTAAATTGAGAGGATGGTGCTTTTGTTACATTGCAGATTTGTGTTCAGTAGTGAGGTTTTCTATCCATCATGGTGCTGGAAGTAGCATGCATAAATATAGTATTCCAATAATTACCCCATACCCAGAAATAAATATATCTACAAAATGAGATAGCTACTTTTAACAAAATAGTGTAAAATGATTCAATAAATTATATCCCAGTTTTTAAGTCTATAAAAATATTAATAAGCAGCTGAGTGAAAAATATTAATATGCAGCTGAACATGACAAACATTAACTTATCTTTTTATTATGAAATGAAAGTGGTTAAATTAAATTAAAGTATCAAAAAGGGGGTTCAACTTAATTTCATTTTCTATATTAGATGCAAACAATAATAATTGGTAGTGTGATTTTTAAATTCAGAGTTAATTAGTTCTTGGGAAAATAGTATTTAATCTTTGCATGTTTTTTAATAATAAGGTGTAATTATTTAAATATTTTTTATCACATGATAATATGAAAATTTTTAGATATGGTAAACATAAAATTAATATTTAAAATGTATATAAGTTATAAAGGATTGTAAGAGAGAGAGAGAAAAAAAGTTAAAGTAAAATAGACATTTTTAAAATTCATTTATCTTTTAATTTTAATGTTAAATAAAAAAGATTTTCTCTTTCCAAAGTATTCACAAATTTTACTTTTAACTTACAAGAAACATAAATAAAGTTGCAATGAAAAAAAAGAAGGAAAAAATAAGATTTTAACATATTTGTTAAATTTTTGTTTTGTTCAAAATTGTTTTGTTTCTTTTCTTTTTATCACTCTTTAATACAATAAACAGTGTTTATCAAATTAATGTAAGTAACTAATTATCTTGTATTTTTAGCAGAAAAAATTAGTAGTTAAAGGAATGATAATTATGATTTTAATTTGTTTTTTTTTTACTTGTTTCCCAATGTCAATGTTGAGGGAGGAAAATAGCTGAACAATTATTTTTGTCAAAATTGATCTAATTGGTTATTGAGGAGAGAACTCATTCCTTACTAAGTTACTAAATAAGAAAGAAGATACACAAACTCAACCATTTAAATATGTTAACTACAATGAAAACTATATGTTACATTTAACTAAAAGCTGAACATCATCTACTACCATGTAACTTGCCTCACTGGAATAAAATGTAAAGAAGAAAAATGCATCTGAAGTAATCTGACAAAACATTGTCTGCAAAGAAGCATATGAGTATCTCTATGTATTAGTCTGACCTAAAAATTATATTATAAAGCAAATGGATAAATTCTTTCTGTTTGTCAGCCTGAAATATCCTATTTCAAAATAAAAAAAGGAATAATTGTGCACAATTAAGTTGAAATTAAAAGTTTTCATAAAAACATTTACCTGGAAAATCTGTAAATTACAAATAGCAGTCCAAAGAATTAAAACTATAATATAAGGTATTTTTTTGGTGTGCACATTAAATTTAAATTTATAAAGGTATTTTCAAAATTAAGTAGAAATTGGTTTTAATTAAAAAATTTATTAATAGTTTTTGTTTGTTGAACATGGTTTTTTAAATTCATGTGATTTTTTTTACTTTTTCTTTCACAGTTATAGAGAATTTTTTAAGTAACTTAATTTTATAAAATTTGACAATTTTTTATATCCCCCCCAATATATACTACAAAGGTAAGCTAATTTAAAATGCTCTTATCTCTGATCAAATGGCTATTTTCCAACTTTTGTTATTTAAAGAAATAATGAAAGAAAAATGCAATTAATTTAAGGAATAAAAAATCAACAGACTTATTAATTTTTTTAATAAAACTGTGCCTTTTGATAAGAATGTATAAATCTGAAATATCAAAATTTCATGCTATTTTTTTTTAAAAAATAATTATTACATAATTGGTTTATGAAATAATTGTTTAAAATTATTCTAGTATTAATGTCTTTATTTTTACAGCTATCTTTTGCATGATTTGGCATATGTGACTTGATTTTAATACATTTTGAAGTGTGAGGGATTGTTATAAATTATCTCATAAAAGATATTTTAAAACACATAAGAATAAACTGTTATATTTTTATCTCTTGCTCACAATAACAGTTCCTAGAGTTTTTGCTTCCTGGGCTAAATTAGAGCATAATGATTAGTTATATGGATTGAGGGATTATTTTGATGTTATTCTAAATTTATTATACAATTGGCCAGTATATTAATAGTTCTATTTGCCAGAGATAATGATCAGCCTGTATTTGTATCCCAGTATAATGTTTCTGTTATTATGAGTGATGGATTAACACTTAAGGATGTGCTTCCAGAGTTTTGTGTCTGCCCTAATTTTGGCATTGGCTAGATAATTATTCTATCTATAGTGGAGCTCTTTTAAATTTAGTCACAAGACTATTAATTTTTGACCTTTGTTGATGATTATTGATTATTGTTCTTCTATAATGCTGGAGTTGCACCATATGGTTTTATTTATGTTGATTCTTTGCTCTTATTCTATATTCATAATATTTGATGATTTAGTCTCTAATGCCAATTATTGATAATTATGATCATTCTGAGGTGATTATGATGTTTTCTCACCTACCCATATTCCCCCATTTAAACCCCTAACTTTTTCATACCATTACAATATAAAGCAATTGTATACAAAATTTAGGAAGTTATGTTTAGCTTAATGTACCTGAAAAAATCTAGGTGGCTCATAATACAACTTAGATTTAATTAGATTTCCTCCCCCCCCCCCAATGTCTGCAGTTGAAAATACAATAACATTAATTACAGTTTATATATAAACATAGCTGGAAATATTGTAAATAAATTTGGAGATGTAAGTTCCAATCATAGTGCATGTAACATTTATTACCTGGTTACCATAATAAAGTGAAAAATTACCCTGTACAATGTACATACAGTTTAAAAACACTTTTTCATTTTTAACTGTGTTGTTGTTGATGAAAATTAGACAAATTAATTTTATTTAAAATAATCCAAAGGCATAAGTTAATCAGAATATAAAAAATTAAATGCAATTAAAGCAAAGCTTAAAATGAATGCTTTTTTCCCATATAACTAGCATTACATTTGAATAGAGTCTGTAGCAAAATAAAATTATTTTATCAGAATAATTATTAATTGAAAAATATATTAAAAAAATAAAATAAAAACACTTGAGTATTTACTAATATTAAAGATAATTTTTTTGTGCAACATTGGTAGGCTATTTCTGAGACATTTGCTTATTAAAAATTATTGATCTGTTATGCAAACTGCTTATTACATTAAGAACTAAGGAATAATTAGTTTATTTGTCTGGAAATTCAACCTCAAACTAAAAAGTTCTGGGCTTATCAAGTCATTCATAATTGATCCCAAATTCACCATGCTTCTCCTGATGTTTTATGTACAGGTGATAGAAAACTTTACTGCAGTCTGTTTATCATAAATACAACATGTATAACATTGTAATACCAATTCAAAATTCCCAGGTATCAAGAAATTTCTATCTGAGGCATGTTCTGACATATTTTGACATGAAATTAGCTGTTAATCTGAGATGGGTATTCATCAAAGTTCTTTAATTATTTCTGGAAGTATCAATAATGATAAGATTTTTTTATAGAGAAGAAAATCACTTACCATATCCAAGACAATGAAACTTTTTAAATAAATACAAAAGAATAACTATCTTTAAAGGACCACAAATACAATTAACAATACGTCCAAAGTACAGAAACAAAGATGTCATAATAATGAGGTGAATGTATGATGAAATCAAATGAATTTTAAAATAGAAAAATAAAGAATGGTGGAAGAACTCACTTATTTTTCATTCTATGGCAGGATATCATGATGGTACAGAATGAAGCGGCAATGCCTATATTTAAAAAAAAATATGTAAATAGCATAAGTCTAGGTAAAACATCAACAGTTATTAAAATAAAATAAAATTTAAATATGTTAATAATGTGGTGTCACAACTGTAAAATGAATTAAAATAAGACAAAATAAAAAAATTAATGGATATACATTGTGCATAATAATGTACCCATATATATATATATGCTAAATTAAAGATGATTAAAACACTAACTTGAAATAAAGTGGGATCTTGATTATATAAATTCAATTTAAGGGAGAAAGAAATCACAACAAACAAATGTAATATTTTCATTTTTTTTAAATGTAAGCTATTCGATACAAATGATCCCCCCCCCCAAAAAAAAAAACAAAAAAAAAAACAGTAATTTGATCATGAGAGGGATGGTGCATTATTTGTGACAAACAAGAAGAATGCATTTGTAATATTAAAAACCAAAAAGAGTTGTCAATTGTTAAAATTTGTACTAATTGCATACATAATTAAGATGTATATTTTTGTGAAATCTATTGTTAAGCATGATAAAAAAAACCAGGCATTTTGTAAAACAAAACAATGTATTGTTTTAATGGAATGATGTAATTAACTTATATGGTGAGAACCATTTAGTGTTTATCAGTAGTAAGATTTTTTATTAATATTACATGGAATACTGGGAAAATTAGTTTGGAGTTTTGGAAAATATTTTTCATTGACACAGTCGAAAAAATAGCTTTCAAACAATTGTTGTTGTAGTAGTTTGATAGTTGGATTTGCTTATAAAGTAGTGAGATCAAGTTATGAACGAAATTCAATTGAAAACAAAAGTAAAAGAGAATCTCCTGACTGCAATGATAAGATTTTTGGATGATTCTAATATTGAGCACTAATCACAATGATAGAAAGTAATGAGTTAACTTTGGAAAAGTAGTTTTTAATATATTTATTAATTAAAGTGATGAAAACTTTTGTTCAAATACTATAGCCTATAGGATGATTGGCTATAGATTCTTAGATATATATTGATCATATGACTTATGCCATAATAATTTTTTGAAAGTGAACCTGAAATAATAGATTGCTGCCTATTTGGTTGTTTTCTTGGTATGTTAACCCATATTATAACGATCATATGACAATAAATTGTTTGCCTAAAAGAAAACCAAGAAGTGAGCATAATAATGGGTTCATAAACAATAAGTTTTTAATGCAAGAAAAATGCTGCACTAGAATTATAATAATCTTGCTGAAAATTTAAATAATAATCTATATATGTTAGACACATTATGTAAGAGATAAATAAAATATTCATTGCTATAAATAAATTAAATATATGGTTGTTCCAGTACATATGAGTTAACTGACTGTAATAGTTTACAGAACTTTTAAAAGGCTTAAGTTATGTATACTTTTATTATAATTAACCAATTATTTTTTTATTATTTTTTTTCATATTCTAAATATATGTATAATGTTTTTTTATTACGAGCAATATAAACTCTTAAATAAACAATATAATATTTTATCGTCACTAAATCAATGAAAACGCTCGCACCTCAAAATCCCTAACATTATTTATATTTAAATTCTACTTAGTGTTAAAGTTAGAATCTTTAATTTAATGAAAATTCCATCATCAGAACTATATAAATTAATCAGAACTATATAAATTAATAAACATTCCACCATCAGAACTATATAAATTATTTTTTTCCAAAGAGCCTTGCATGATAAAGTACAAATTAATTAATAGTTCAGTAAATAATACAGTAAATTGAAGTAATATAAATTTTTTGAAGAGCCATCTATAAACTACCTAATATTGATATACCCTGCAGAGATTGGTTGATTTTTTTAACAATTCAGTATTGGATAAAATAATTTTTAGTTTGTAGATAGCACTCGGAAGACATTAACATGCAAAGACTCTTTAAAAATGAGTTTATTGAGCTCTGTATTACATGTGTGAATGAATTTAATAATAAAATCACTAAATTAAAACTCAAACTTTAACCTCAAATAAATTATATTAATAGTTTTTAATTAAATACAAATGAAATTGCTATATTTAACATAGTATTGATATTCTTTCATAACATTTGGCAATATCAATTGAGTTCAAAATGTATGTTCTGCAGAGGTTGTTTGGTTTTATCATCAATGTATCATTTTGTAGATGGCATGTTAAAAAGTTTACAAAGCTACAGTGTTTTATATATATTTTTTTCATTTTTTTTTTGATCTTATGAGTATCTCATTTAATTTAATTTCATATAAATAGCTTAGAAGATTTCATTGGCTTATGGTTGGGTTAAAATGTATATTACATAGGATGTGCTACTATTTATGGGTTTTGTTATCCACATGAAGGTTTAAAATCAAATAACACATATACAGTTGATCTACAGTTTTATATAAAGTTCTATGCCTGAAAGCGAGTTAAAAAAAATGGGATTATCATTAGATGATTTGCTATTGCTTATTATTAAAATTTGTTTTAGCTTTTAATATTCAGAGCATTATCAAAAACTTTATTGAAAATTTTACAGTACTACCATATACATATATATATATATATATATAGTTGAATATTAATAGCAGCATTTATTTAATACATATAATAAATTAATGACATCTCCCCTTTAGCAGACAAAAATGAAAAAAATGCTATTTGTTTCTTAAGATTTGCAAACTTGAGTATGAGTTAACCTTGTGAAAATTACTCAATACCCTATTGTATCAAATCTTAAATATTTACATTAGCTAAGTTAATGTATTAAAAAAAATATTCAGCATACTTGTAGATGGAAGTGGTTTTATTTTCATTTGCTACAGGCAATACAATGATGTTATATTGCAATATAAATTACGACACTACAATTTTCATGCTTAAATAAATTAATAGAATGAGAAATGGAACAAACCTTTTCTGCCTCATTAAAATGTTGCCTTGACAACATATTGTTGATATTTTAATGATTTATTTAAAAAAAAGGTTGTGATTATGTAATTTAAATAAGATTACCAGTTAATTGATGGCACTTATGGTTTATTATACACACACACATATATATATAATAAGAAATTTGAACTCAGAATTTCAAGCTCTCTACAGCTATTTACTCCATCTTACGTATCTGATACACATGACCATATGCATGTAAAAAAGATAAATGATTTCCAATATACATGTTTTGTGCTGAATTGGCACTCATCACTTGGTCCAGATCATCATTTCCCCCACACATATAAAATCAGTGCTCAGTTTATATTAAGTTACAAAATTTTCAAACTTTAATAGACAGGCTTCAATCTTTTCCCCTCTCCAACTCTTCAGCCATCCATATCATTGAAAATCTGATGGTGGAATGTTCAAAGCCCTTGTTGATGCCAATATTATTGTCACACCCATGCTGACTTTAAGTCACTCTGACCTTTCATGTATAGAACCTTAATATGATTATTTATATACACAGGATGAGGATGGACAGAATACAGACTGAATATGTAATGTTTAAATACAAATATATTATCTATACTTAATGTAGTTGGAAAATTTCAAACTCCCTAATGTTATCCACGCTATCTTGTCCAACTAATAAACATGACCATCTACATGTGAAAAAGATAAATGATCTCCAATATATGTTATTTTGTGCTGAAATAGCTCTCATCAGTTGGTTCAAATCATCATCTCTTACATGCATATATAATAGATGCTCAGTTTGTATTAAGATAAAAAATCTTCAAACTTTAATAGACATGCTTCAATCTTCTCCAATCCCAATTCTTCAGCTCTCCATATCATTGAAAATCATTATATTTTTAATGATATGGATGGTTGAACAGATTTTCAATGATATGGATGGTTGAAGAGTTGAAGGGTGGAGAAGACTGAAGCCCATCCATTAAAGTTTGAAGATTTTCTATCTTAATATAAACTAAGCACTGATTATGTATATGGGTATGTGTGGGAGATGATGATCTGGGTGCTGGTTCAGTATGAAATACATATATCGGATATCATTCACCTTTTTCACATATATGTGTTCTCATGTGTATCCATTGTATAAGATGGAATTGATAGCTACAGTGAGCTTGAGTTTGAGTTCAAATCCATTCTAATTACATTAAGATAAGTATAGAGAATTTAATTGCATTTAAACATTACACATTTCCCATCCCTCTTCTAAGTATTTAAAAGAACATATTAAGGTCCTATACATGAGGGGTCACAATGACTTAAAGCCATCAAGAATGTGACAATAATATTGACATTAAGAAAAATCATTGAGCATATCCATCATCAGATTTTCAATGATATGGATAGCTGCAGAGTTGGATGGTGGAAAAAATTGAAGCCTATCCATTAAAGTTTGAAGATTTGATATCTTAATATAAATTGAGCACTGATTATATATATGTGGGAGATGATGATCAGGACTAGCTAACAAATGCTGGTTCAGTGCAAATTGTGCATATTAGATATCATTTATATTTTTTATATGTATATGGTCATGTGTATCAGTTGTATAAGATGGAGAAGATAGGGAGCTTCAAAGCTGAGTTTGAATCTTTTCTAATTACTTTAAGTTCAGTATAGACAATATATTTGTATTTAAACATTACATATTCGGTCTGTATTTTCATATATATATATATATATATATATGTGGGGGGGGGGGGTGGAGGAGATGATGATCTGAACCAACTGATGAGTTCTGATTCAACACAAAATACATTTGTCAAGAGTCCATTTATCATTTTCACATGTATGTGGTCATGTGTATTTATTGTATAAGATGGAATGGATAGCTGTAGGGAACTTGATATTCTGAGTTCAAATTTTCTCCTAATTACATTAAGATCAGTATAGACAATATACTTTTATTTAAACATTACATATTCAGTCTGTATTCTGCCCATCTCTCTTCTGTGTATTTAAATAGACATATTAAAGTTCTATACATGAAGGGTCAGAATGACTTAAAGTTAACATTGGTGTGACGATTATATTGACAACAACAAGAGTTTTGAATATTCCATCATCAGATTTTCAATGATATGGATGGTTAAAGAGTTTAGAGGGTGGAGAAGATTGAAGCCTATCCATTAAAGTTTGAAGATTTGCTAACTTAATATAAATTGAGCACTGATTACATATATATGTGTGGAAGGTGATGATTGGGACTAACTGATGAGTGCTGGTTTAGCACAAAATACTTATACTGGATATTATTAATTTTTTTCACATGTATACAGTCATGTCTATCAGTTGTATAACATAGAGTGGGTAGCTGTAAAGAGGTTGAAAATCTGGATTCAAATCCCTTCTAATTACACTATGTTCAGTAGAAACAGTAAACTTGTTTTTAAACATTATATATAAATTATATTATATATACCATAAATATTATATGTGTAACAATATATTCTATCAGAATATGTAGACATTTATTAACTATTTGGGGTAATAAATCTTTGGTACAAAACAATAATTAATTCTTAAGAACTTCATAAATATAAGAGTCTACCACAACACTCTCAATAATCACTAGTCATTTAATCTAATGACATAGTCAAGCAAGTCAATTTACACATGCAAATAGATAAATATGCTAATGTATAAGATAATCTGTAATTAGTTTGCTGCATGTTTATATGCACACAGCATATGCTAATATATTTTGGGTAATATTCATTGTCGCTATGTATGACAAAGGTATGCTGTATTGAAAGCCATGCTCAGCAAAGTAACAAGTATAATTTTGTATCAAAGATTTATTACAGTAATAGTTAATAATTATCTACATACCATGATAGAATATATTTTATTATATATATATATACTGAAGTCAACCAACCAACTAAACAAAGTCGGTAATGTGAGAAAATGTTGTTGAGACCGATAAAGGAAGAAATGCGTTAACTATATCTCGCTTGATTGCAATTATTATTCATACACATTTTTTGTATTTCCATATTAGTTATAACTATTCTAGACTATAATAATCATTCACATTTAATAAAATATATAAGTATATGAGCACAGAATTTCACACGACCCACCATTCTCCACTCTATTTCATAACACTGATACACTTGAACATATATATGTCGATAATCACCAATATACGTATTTCATGCTAAACCAGCAATCATCAGTTGTCCAGATTATCATCTCTACACATATATGCAATAAGTGCTCAGATATATATTAAGATAGCCAATCTTCATACTTTAATGGACAGGCTTCAATCCACTCAACATTCCAACTCTTCAACCGTCCATCCAATTGAAAATCTGATGATGGAATGCTCAAAGGCTACCCTGAGGCTGAGATTCTCATCACACCCATATTAACCTAAAGTCAATCTGATTCCTCATGTACAGGACAATCCATTTAATACATATACAAGGTATGGGCAGGCATCTCTACTATGTAATAACTTGAATACAGGCTTATTATATACCTGTATCAATATATAAAATATATAGGGTATGGGAGCACAGACTTTCACATGGCCCACCACCCTCCACTCTATCTCATCCACTGATATACTTGAACACATATATGTCGAAAAGATAAATAATCACCAATAGACGTATTTCATGCTAAAACAGCAATCATCAGTAGGTCCAATATAATAAATTAATTTTTCTGGATTTTATAAAAATATATGTACTTTTACTCTTCATTTTCTTTAACAATAAAATTTTTATAAATATTCTCTTATTTCAAGTGTTAACTAAGAGTAACTTAATCTGGGTTTTTTAAAAACTAAGAATAGAAACTTTAACCCAATTCTAAAATAAATTACATTTAATCTCTTTTAATATCAATAATAATAATAATATTAAACAAAATATTATCTTTACCTGAATGCAGTAATATCTGAAAAAGACTTTATTACATTAACAAACATTTATTAACTAAGAAAGTAGAAAGCTAATTAAAATAATCCACCCGCTTTACTGCGCCCTTCATTTCACTAATATCATGCTTTCTGAAAGTAGCATATAATATTAAATTCCATCTATTATGCTTATTAATCCAAACTGATCCATAATTAATTCGTTAATCTATTTTTAAGATTGCTTTTAACTTGGACGTTTATTATATTTAATATTTGTTTGGAGAATCCACAATTCAGGAATAGCATGTAAATATTTCTTTATAATCCATTATCCTTTGGATATTATTCGCATATTTAGCATGGATAATCTTTAATTCAATTTCTTAAGCATTGAATACACGTTTGTATTTTGTTATAAGTAGCAGGTAATTTCTTTTAACAGACATTCATTTTTTTTATCCACACTTAGCATTCAGCACTTCATTAATTAGAGATATAAAATTAATCTATTCATTTTTCAGTCGTTAATCCATTAGGTTAATACTCATATCATTGATAAAGCAAAGTTTATTATCCATAGCAAAATGATGTTCATCACTTTTAAATCAAAATTTGATTCTTTAGCAACAAATTTATAATAAGAATATTTGAATTAAAAATACTGTTATTTAAAAATATCTTTCTTTTTATAATTGAAAACAAGATAAATTCAAATCTTTAAGACTTATAGATATCTTTTCTTGTAGTAAAGAAAATAATTATTTTTATAATAGTTTCTTAAATATACATCAACAACTTGAATATAATTCAAAATATACCAACTATTTATCATTCTTTTTCAATTGAAGAAAATCCAGAGAATTGTTAAATATTAAGACAGCGATTCCACAAGTCAATTTGTCTATTTTTCTATTAACAGTTGACTATAATAAATGGGACTTCTTGAAATAAGAAATCAATTAATTAATTAATCGATGATGGTTGCTGGTTATTTGTTGTGGCCTATCTTTATTCTGGAATAATGAGAGGAAGTCAAATTCCTAACAAAGACATCTGCCTGGCTTCTACCTTAGTCTGCCTTTATGTAGATTAAAACAAAATGGGTATTTAAAATTTTGGACCAGTTTTAGGTCTTACATGCACTGAAAACTTGTAGAAAACTGCTTGCAATTTCCCAGCTTAATCTTTTATACCTGTTATCACATGATATCTGGATAATATAATACTCTTCAACATGCATTGGAACTTCTCCCATTGTCAGTGAAATATTGGAAGAGGTTGTCATCGCTTCTTCTGGACAAAATATTAGAATTAAAAATTTTAAAACAAGGCAGTAAAATCTTTTATTTTTGGGTTTTAAAAAATAATAATTTTACAAATATTTATTCAACATAAATAATTACAACTATAAAGTTCTTAGATATTTATCGTAAACAACTTTAAATTGACTTTTAAATTAATACTTTATTAAATAAATATTTTTAGCAAATTAAATCAATCTTATTAAATAAAATCTAAATCAATTATTTTTTTATTACATTTAAATATTGAAACATCTATGCACACCCACAATATATATATATATAATGTAATGACTATTTATCTTACACATTATAAAAATGTAATGTTGTACTTAGAATTCTATTTCTATTTTTAAATTATTAATTGTATGTGGATAGCACTTTTTTTGATTTATACAATAGCTAATTTTATCTCTTAATAAGAATAGCAATAAAAGCTTACTTATTTTCTTTATACAAAACCAGCATGTAAAGCTATTCAAAATGTTTTATAATATTATATTTTTTATAGATGTTAATATGAGAGACTATTTAAATATGATAATGACTATGGTCTATGTCTTACAACCGATGAATGTAAGGAATAAATTTGCTAAACTATAAAAATTAATTAAACCCAATAAAATTTTTACAGTTTAAAATTGCCATTTTACAGCTATACAGTAAGTTTACTATATATATATATATATATATATATATATATAATATTATAAATCGATGTCTTATACTATATATATATATATATATATATATATATATAATATTATAAATCGATGTCTGTATTTCTTCAAAATAATATACGCAAATTTATAAATAAATATTTAAAAATACAGTATTTAAAAGCTTATAAAAATATATGTATAACCGTCACTTAAGAGCGCTTTCAACCAACTTGTGGCTTTGTCAACTATCACATTTAAAATGTCAGCTTTCCCATAATTCTATGATGTCAACTTTCCCATAATTCTGTGATCTTAATGTTTGCTGCTTGCCTATTAACCAAATGTTGCTTGTATTTACATATCAACATTGCCTCTTTAATTTTCCTTTTATTATTATTTCTTTCAATTTCCAATATTATATATATATATTGTAACTGAAATTTCGATCGGAAAGATATTAAAATAAAATATTACCATTATAAATATTTTTATCTAAGTCCAAAGGCATTGTAGCCAAAAATATATGAAAACATCAAAATGCTCATCTCAAACATGAGATCAAAAGATCCAAGTATATTAAATAATTATAAACAATTTATTAGGACAAATTATTATAACTCAGGTATATGGAAATCAAGTGAGTGAGTACACTGGTAACTCAATTAAATACCTCTCAATATATCCAACTGTAGATTTTACTCACTTTCATTTCTTGGTTTGATGTTAAGTGCATATTTAAACAAATACCAAGTGAATATGGTCTAGCAGGGTGCCACTAGATTATCTGAATCTAGACACAATTATATCTAATAACCTTTTCACATGTACCGGGTTTGAATCCCTTTTTGGTACTTTATTTCTAATAAAAATGGGAGATTTTGCTTTTAGAGCCATATCACTATATGCATAAAACATCTTTAAACTAAAATGGAATTCATTAGACAGAAATCATTTTTTAGATCTTAACATAACAAATGTGTTTCAATATTTTTATAAGTTTTACTAGCTCAGATTACTATTAATTTAGGATGGCAATTCACTCATCCTTGCATGAAATAGATGATGGGATGGTGGTTATAATACTAAGAAATCACTAAATACTATGAAATCAATATTTATTTATGGCCTTTAAACAGTTAAACAGCTCATTAATTAAAACGTTGATGATGATGATGATGATAATGATAAAGATAATGACAATGGTTTCAACCACAGCTTTAGGACTAAGCCTAATCATAAACCTAATTTTTAAAGAAATTCATAATTATTGCTTACTTTTAGTATATCTAATTGGAACTTAAATAACTAATATTCACATTGATGATGAATGATCACACTTAATAAAGACTACACTTAATGAAATATATACACCTCGTTTAATAATAATAAACTAATATTTATTGCTGCATTTCTAACATATACATAAAAATTTCTATATCTACATGAAAATTTATATTAACAACAACAATAATCATAATCGACTGTTTTAAAATCATAACATTAATTTTTAAATTCTTCCCTCTTTCCATAAATGTATTTCAAATTGGATGTCACATTGACCATGATTTTCATACCACGAGAAAATGTCTCAAAAAAAAAAAAACTCTTTTTCTCTCTCTTTTCTCTTTCCCACAAATACCCTTATAAATCTAACATGTAAGTAGAATGACAAAAATAAATGTTAGTAAAATTGGAAAGAGCAAGTTTTAGAAAACAGTTTTAAAACATTTTCTCCCCCTCCCTTCTAAGCTGAAACCTATACTTTCGTAAAACAAAATAATTTAACATTTAATACTGCTTATTACTTCACATTCGCACACAATTATACACATGTAAAAATATTATTATGTAGGTGTGTGTTTACCCCATAAAAACCAAAATATTATTTAAAACCAAAATAATGATACAAAAAATATTTTACACATTAATATTTCATAACTGTAAATCAATAAACAAATAATTTTGATATATTCAAAACCATTTATGAAGCTCAAGGTTATTATTAGTAAGAAATTATTGGTTTTAATCGATCTGAATTGTCTTTAAAAGTTCTTTAAATAAAATATACCACTTTATTGCTAAAATTTTATTAAGACTCTGATATCATAAAGAAAATAGATATAAAAAGTCATATTACCGATCCTTTGTTTTGTGGTGAACTTCCAAGGGCTCAAACTTATCTTGTATAATGTCTATATTTCTGCAGCTACCATTTCCATTTTACTTTGGAACAATCTCTTTCTTGAGATATATTCTTATTTGATGATGATGATTCTATTGAGGTTATTTGCTTTAGTGGACAATTTGGAAATCATTATATTAATTTTTCTTCTCTTCCTGTCAAGCATGATTCTTTTAGTGGATAAAATACCGCAGTTGTTTTCATGTTTATAAATTTTCTTGAGTTTAAAATCAGTTACTGGAACAATTAATTGGACTTGATGATTTAATATTTATCAGTAGATTTTCCTGATTGCTTCGAATGCAGGTGGATGCTTTCTTCTTTCTATTTAAAAAAAACATCTTATTTCTCTCAGTTAGTTGAAAGGTGTAGAATATTATTTTTCAGACAAGACATCTTTTCTTTCCTATATGATGTGCTAGTTGATGATGAGTCTGGTAGACAGACGGAACATATATTAATTTTTCTTACCCCGCCATCCTTATATTTTCAACATTCAAAACTTGATATAAAAAAATGATTTAAAAAAAAGGTTATCTAGCAGAATTAAAAATGTTTGTCTGCTTTAGTTTCAATAATTTTTAAAAAGTCTCTCTATCACCAATGTTATAATAATACAACTGATTTTCCAGACTGCTTTCATATCTGATTTTTGAGTCAATTCATCCAATTAGAGTGATAGTGTGACTTGCTATTTTTGACCAATTCGTTTTTTAGTTGGAAAGTGCAATCTTTTTTAGGAACATTAAAAAAAAATCACACACCTGGTTTCCAGACAACTTTTGTTTTGAAGGAAAAAAATAGACTTAATCCTTCTTTTTTACACCTAGGTAACATTTCAAATTTGAGCTTCTTTCTTTTGATCTTAAGATGAGACAATTTCAAAATTAGAGTTCTCACCAAGCTTAAACTCCAAAATGACAAACAATCATTTACAAAAACAAAATTGCTACAAAAATATATATCTGATTCAACAGATTTTCTCCCTTAACACAAAATTGTAAAAAAAAATAATTTGACAGATTTAACCCTTCCTTTCAATATATAATAAATGTAAATTTCTGTATGTAATGTACACACATACTTTATCATTTCAAATCATTCATAAACTGTCCATCAAAATAATATGAATGCTAGTTTAGAAATTATAACCCTAATATTTTAAAATTAAATCCTTAGCTTTTAAATCCCAATTACAATTATAGAAAAGCAAAAATAGAAGTATAGAATAAGATATTAAAATTGATCAAGCATACATTAGTTTTAAAGAAAGTTTGACATCTGAAATATAAAACAATTCAATAGCTTACACATATACTGCCTATACGTATGTGTTATAACTTTTACTTTTTAACAAAAAAAAATTAACTTTAAATGTGTGTACTACTATTTTTGAGTTTTTATCAACACACAAACAATTAAAGTATATAACTGTGGCCCCACTCTCTTTCTGTCTTAAGCTTTTAAAACTGGATCTTGTAGGGGTTAAACTTGGATGTCCTACAGTTTCCTTTTTATATAAAATGTGATGATGATTTTTGTTCAGCATTTTGTTTTCATGCACATTACGATAAATTTAGCTAATGACTAAATTGTAATGGCACAATATATATATATATAATTTCCCCACACTCAAAAACTCAACTAGACTAGCCAAGAAAATAAAATACTCTCATATGTATGGAATATATTTTGCCTCAGGCTACCTTCTACAAAGCAGAATATAAAATATTTTTCTATCTTCTTTTTTTGCACTTAATGCAAACTTTAGAAATCAATGATAGTTGCCAGATGATAGTAATTAAGAAATTCTTATTCTATTGTTTCCTATTCCAAATGTCCTGACTAATTTCAAACACATGGCTTTCATCAGTGAGGAGATTTGAATCTTGGAACTATGCCTTAGGATCTAATGCATCTTCCATCCAGCTCCTATCATTTACTTTTACACCAAGCTATAAGCCCAAACTAAAAAACATAAGTATTTTTAATTTAAACCAACTTGTTTATATAATCATATAAATCTGAATTCAATTTCTCTCTATGCATTATGATGTGATAATCATATGATGTATTGTTGGTTTGTATTAACTTCTGGCCATGGAATAAGAATAACTTTAGTTATTAAAAAGCTAAAGACATTGTGATATATAGAAAATGAGCTGCAATTCAAATCTATATGACTACATAAGAAAGTTGGCTTAGATTGAAAACATTTATATATTTTTCAGTTTGGAGTGATAGTTTGATAGTATAATATAGAAATAAATGACAAAATATTGAATAATAAGTGAATTAGATACTAATTTTCAGCTGCATTGTTCCAAATCCAAAGCCTTTCACCAATGAAAGCCATAAGCATGAAACTAGTCTGGGGATTTTGGATAGAAAAGCATAAGTTAGGAATTTATAAAGACTTGCATATGCCAACTATTATTGTTTTCAAAAACTTACATTAGGTGACAAAAAGATGAAAAAGTATGCTAATAAAGCAGCAATAAGTAATCTAAAGACATGTGATAGTCATTCTTCTGATCAACTAATCAATAAAAAAAGCCCTTGTGCCACAGGCTTTCATTGGTTACTTTTTTGCTAGTTGACTAGAACATAAAATTTCAATATTATTTTATATTGCATTTTATAGACTTCTTTAATGCATTTCTTCACAATGTGTTATTAATTATGTATATATAAATTTTAAATTAATTTTACTCTGAATTACTAACAATGTTGACAAAGATATGCTTATGAACATCAGAGCTCCCAGGAATAGGTGCATTCATTCAATTTTTGATTCTTTGTTTAACATTTAGTGCTTTTACTTCATAGACTGAGGAGATGATTTACTCCCCTTTATATATATATATATATATATATATATATATATATATATATACAAATCAATATATATATCAAAATACAGTACAATTTATATAAATTATATTCTTTTAGAAGTACTTTCGACTATACACTTTATAGTCTTTATAAACTAAAGTGTATAGTCGAAAGTACTTTTAAAAGAATATAATTTATATAAATTGTACTGTATTTTGATATATATATTGATTTGTATATTACATATATTGTGAAACGAATACAGATATCAAACTTTATTTATTATATATATATATATTACAATTAAATTGTTTGAAAGGGAGTTATTATTCCTGCCTGATCTAATTGTATTTGAATGTACATGTTTTCTTTAGTACTTTGTGGTATAGTAGTGGCACAACTAATTGCAATTTGAATCATGGAATTTTTTTTGAATCTAAACAAGTTTATCAATTTTTTTTAAACTAGTCCGCACATGGGTAATACAGCAATAAAATAAACAAATAATCAAATGGTATATTGCATTGCTAGGGAGTATATAAAACGACTAAGCAGCACAAGTAACAGAAACTGGACTATAATTTATGAACTTCGAACTTTAAAATTCATTACATTAGATAGTTAGAGCAAAATGTTTGTTGCTTACGAGTTCAGAAGTTTCACTGTAACGCTCGGGACTCTAAAATCCGTCACTCTACTCAGCCCAAAACCATGCAGAGATATAAAAAAATTTCTACATTCTAATTAATTTTTAATTTATAACAAACTTTCTATTTCAGAAAAAAATGTTTTTTTATCACTAGGGAAAGGATGTAAATTTATATAGTTGTGTGTAATTTTTAAATCTATAATCTAATTACACCAATTATTAAATATTTTAAATAATATTTAAATATTAAAAGAAAGTAGGTTTTTCGTGAAGATAGAGTTTATTGTATAGTTTCTAATATTATTTTTGAATAATTAGAACTTATAGAGTAGTGAATATGTTGTTCACTTGATTATATTATTTTAGCAAAAAATATTATTTGATTATATAGAGCATGCATATATTTTTATTAGCTTTACATAACAAGTAAAGCAGCATTTAAATAGTCCACTATAGAACAAACGTCTCTTTTTTTATATAAGAATAAACTGATACAAAGATGGCAATACTCACCGTGTTGGCTCAAAATAGTGAGGGTTTCGGTATGTTTCCATCTTTGTTTTTTCTTTAGCTAAGTAAGGCTTATTTACTGCCTAATTTGGAATTTATTTGGAAAAAAAACATAAACTAGTTGAAATTTTTTTACAAGTTTACTCAGTTTGAACTTGAACCCAGATAGTTAGTCATAATAAATGAAAGTGAAACTGCTGTATCTTGAAGCACTGTAGATTATTTATATATATAAACAATTTACTGAATAAAAAATGGAATTAATCTTTTAAGTTAAAAAAATCTCAACAGTTTTAAAATGTGAAATTATTTAATTTTTTAGATTAAACATTAATTCAATTGTAAATCTGTGAGTTGGTTTAATATAACAAGATAAATCAATTCTATTTCATTATTTAAACAGTAAGTTGTATGTTTGATTCTTATGCTTTTCTAAAGCCAATAAAACATCATTTTCCAATTATTGAAAATTTTACGGAAATTAGGTCGTTTTTCAACTATTAACAGTTTTTCGTGTCATGAGTAGATAAATTTCTTACTCAACACCGATTAGACTTGAGGCGTATAATAATAAAGAATGTGAGTTTTATTAGAGAATGAATTTTTATGAAACTTATTAGGAATTAAAGATAATTTCTAAGTTAATTCAAGAGTTCCTGCCTTAAGCATGATGGATTGCTTCCTGCGACAATACAATCAATCTAGCACTAAAATTCAATAGCTATTAGGATATTCGCAAAAATAAAATTACTTATCAAATTTTTTCATTCGATTAATTAATAGAAAATAACGCAGCTCTCAAATTACGTAATCATGCTCTTTCTAGCAAACATGCACGATTTTATAGTTCTTCATCTCAATCAAAGCCAAGCTGACTCGAATATAAATAAAATCATTACTGCAGATATTGTGTTTTATTTGAAATAAACAATTTATGCAATTTTAATAGAAGTTGCATTTCTCACGCTATCTGTATTTTAGATAACCTGTATTTATGCGCATACACACATATAGGTACTTGCAACGCTATATTGAAGACAACCTATTAAGTTTCTGCTAGATTAATGTTTAATAGCTAAGAATTGTGTGTGTATATATATATTTAAACAGATAGATATTGATAGATATATAGATGGGCTAAAAGAAAGGCAAAATAGTTTGATAGAAAGATAGGATAGATAAATATAAATATATATGAGTAGATTAATAAAAGGGTAGATAGATAAATGGAAGGTCGAAGAATGAATGAATGGATATATAGATAAATAAATAAGTAGATGGATAGATAGTCAGATAGACGTAAAAGTCAGTCAGACAGAAATAGACAAATAAATAATTGGATAGAAGAGGAATGGATAAATTGATGGAAATAAGAATGGATCAGTAGATATCGATAAATAGATGGATAGATAGGTACATGGACAGATACATGAATAATAGTACATAAGTAATAGGATAGACAAATAGAAAGATATGTATATGTATAAATATTAGATGGATGGATAGATATGTAACTAATTAGATAAATAATGGATGAATAGATGGATGGATAAATGGTTGAATAAATGGATATTGTACCGGTCAAAACATGTTTATCCATCTTACGTGAGCTGGAACTCATAAAATGTACTTCAAACCAGTCAAGCCCAAGATTTAGGTCAGGGACCAACCTGAATTCGAACCCACTCCATAAGCCCCAGATCAAACACCTAATGGATAACATATAATGATGGCACACGAGAATTCATTTTAAATCTGACTCACTAGCAGAGCGGAGAAGACAATGAGACTCAATATTAATTAAAGTAAAATAAGCATATACATAGTTGAACATATGGAAGTGGAGAAAAGGAATTCGAACTACTCAAAAAAGTTAGACAGTAAAATAGTTTAATATGATAACAAATTATTATATATATATTATGAATTAATTGCATACATTAGTATGTGCGTGAATGAGCAAGCGGTCTACCAAATGGTATATAATTATATATCACACTATTATTTATCGTATGCTCTTTTAATTAAATGACATATAGTATAAATAAACACACATCTTTGATGGGTCCAATATTAAGATGCCAATCAATTATTAGAAAGAATTTGCATAAAATTGCTATTAACGCTTTTATATACAGTTCTGAAATGTGGTGACTAACGATTTCGGGAAGCGTTTCGAGATTCATTATATATATAAGAAAACTATTTTCATGTTGCTGAGGTTGTGAAAATAAACAAAATACATTTGAACGATTATATTTGAATCTATGACAAAATATTTATTGAAAAATACTTTTAACAATAGTAAGATGAACCCCAAGGCATATACTTTTAAATACAAAAACACTAAATTGCAACAGTGGGATTGTATAAGACTGAAATAAATTTAATTAATAAAACTAGAAGTAGTTGGCATTTATATATATTTTGAGCAAAGTGCAATTTTAATATTAGAGCATTAACACTGGGTCATGAAGCAAAAGAAATAATAATACAAAGAAGTTTGCAATGCTGACTTCAGTAAAGAACTAAGAGGAAAAAGTTGGGCTTCTGGATGAAAGACGAAGTCTAAGACCCTCTTCTTGGGCAGTGCTTAGAGAAAAGTGGATAGGCATGCTGTGGACGTTACCACGTGCAAGCCTTTTATATGAAGAAAGTGGATAAGCATAGCATGTGCCAGGCATACTGGAATCACTGCCAGAGGCCTTTTTATATGAAATAAGTCCTGGGAAGATCAACTATTCTCAGGACAGTAAATGAGAAGAAATCTATGGGTTCGATCTTGTCACAACCTCCAGATTAGAAACACATATATATATAATCATGAAGATAAGGCTGAATGTCAGTAACGCATTACAGATAAATGTCACTAATGACACTGACTAAGATTTACTGCTTTAAAAATAAATGACTTTAGTTTGAATGCCATAATTATGAAAATAATATGTGATGCTGCTATAATATATATATATATATATATACACAAGATTTTATTTAATAACTGAAATAGTAAAATATACATTAAGACTTGACCCCCCTAGTTTTCTGCTATATTAAAACTGATTCAATCGCACCTTCATGGATTTTATAATAAATAGAATATTTAAGCATATGATATTTTAAGAGTATGGAAAAATAAAAGAAAGCTAGAAGTTATAGAAAACAAGTAATAGGTCACCTTTTCAGAAATGAATAAATAACATTTATAAAATAAATAAAGTTTCAGAACATTAATTAGCCTAAGTTCTGGATTCATCCGGGTAGATTCCAGAGTAAACAAATAAATTTTTATACTAAAACATAAACAAAATGTTGACTTATAAAACAATCTAGTGAGCATGTTAATTAATAATGCATTATGTTTTAAGAGAATGTTAGTAACCTTAATTCATGGAGGTTTACTTAAAAGAGGAAAGAAAAGATTTCAAGAAATTCAACTCATCAGATTGCTTGAGATTGGCATATTAATAATAAAAGCATACATATAAAATCAAGTAATAAATAACTATAAATAAATGACCACACCCAAGTTAAAAAAAGTTAGAGCATATGAGATAGGATTAAATAAAAAATCATTTGAGAGCAATTTACATATTAATTAAAAGAGATAAAATTTGAACGATATGTTGGGAGAAATCTTGATAGTAGGATTTGAGATTAGTCCACTATATTTACTTTCAGGCAGTATGAAAATCATTACCTTGCACAATTTAAGAGTCCGTTTTCAAAGTATGGCAGTTAATGGATCCATATGAGTTCTTCTTGGTGACAGCCAGCTTCCATTCAGCATTACAGAGTTCTTTCCTTTGGCTTTCCTTTATTTAAAGGCAGTAGGATATTATGGCAGTGGAATATAACCCCATAAGGGTCGGGGATGTAATTGGTTTTACCTGATCATCATTTTCAGATTTCAAAAGTGTTGGTTATAACAGCACAGTTTTCTAAATAGTAGCTAATCTGTTGCTGTTTAAAATTAGCCCATTTTATACTCCTGCCCAAGTATTTGAAGAATGCTTTTAATAAATTGCTAGCTCAAATTTTAAGAATAGGCTGTAATATACTATAATTCAATATTTTTTCCTATTAAGTGAAAGTAATGGGTCGTAGAAATCAAAGACCATCATGTCTTGCAGTTTCTCTAGTAAAATAGATGCCATTAGGCTGACATAACTTTTATTTTCTGATTTGGCTTGCTGAAACATTTCACCCTCATTTAGTATGGAGATGATTTTATTATGCATCCCAGGCCAATAAAACCAATTCTTGATTAAATATTCAGTTTTAAAGGTACCATAATAGCCATATAAATACCAAACATGTGAGATAACTGTGTCTCTCATATAATAGGAGATACCCAACTTCTACTCTTTCTTTATCTCATGAATTTTTTATTGAAGTATTGATTTATCCAGTCTATACTGATCAATTTGCCTTTCTATACATTCAAATGGAGTCTTAGTCCCACCTTTTAACTGATCAGTCAGTTGTCTTAATTATTCATCTTCAGCAGTGTCATATTGCTAAATTCTTGAAATATTTCTTTACAATATTAACAGTTCTCAATGTGATACTTGCTATATATATATATATATATAATGCCCTTTCTGCTAGGTCCAAATAGATTTACTGAATCAATTTTTGAAAAATTTTAAATTAAAGGTACATTTTAAATAGTCTAACTGCTGTATAATGTTGGTAATATTTTAAAAACTTTGTTAAAGTAAAGTGAGAGTAATAAATATATAAGAAACTATGTTAATATATTGGAATAATAAAGTAAAGCTAAATATTATGATTTTTGTATGGTAGGAAAAACTGGCCATAGTCAAATAATTTACTAAAAGTCCTATTAAATAAAGTGTTAAATGTTAGTTTAGAATAATGACTTAGAATTAAAAAAAGTAATATATTTTTAATAAAAATTAGATTTAATATTTGTGTTATAAATTATTTTATTAAAAATATAATATTTTTATAGTGGACAAGTGTGTTTCATTTATTACAGTTTAAATAATTTCTAAATATGTCTATAAAATTGTATTATTATATTTTATCATTTTCTTTTAATGTAATTTTTGTAGTAAAATAATGTTTAAGATATTTCTGTTTTCAGACAATAATTATAAAAATTGTTACATATTGTCTGGTTTTTAAAAAAAATCATGTAATCAACAAATATTTATACTTGTGTGCTTACAAGATTTTTAAATAAAGTTTCAAAATTACTTTCAGAATTGTTTTTAATATTAAAAAACATTTGTACATAATAAAAGTAAATCAAATGTTAAAAATTTTATGTAATTGAATAGCTTTAAAATAAATGTAGTTAGTAAAGTTAAATTTTAAAAATAGATAAATTGAAAATAAATATTGGATAAATTACTAAAGTATTATTTTTAAAATGTTATTTTAAAAGTGTTTAGTTTGATTAAATAAAAGTATAAAATTAATTTAGAATTGAATTTTCTAATAATATTTGATATTTAATATGAGTCATGATTTTATTTTAAATTTTTAATTACATAAGCTTGACTAATATGTAAATTAGATCACAAGCTGGAGATTAAAACAACCAATCAAATCATCAGTTCAATTTAATATAAAAAGTATATGTTCTCATTTTTCTGGAGTGTGCTTTTTAACTTAATAATTGCTTAAAAACTTGTTAACTTAGTATTATCAATATTATTATCATATATTAACATCGAAGTATTGCTTAGTTTACTACATAAAATTATTGTTTTAAAAGAAAGGATTTAAAGGATTATAAATTTATTAAGCTAGTCATGCATTGTTAAATTAATAAATTCTCTATCAACTGGTTTATTGAAGCTTAAGCCAACTTCATAGAAACTATGGATTTAATACCAGAAACAAGAATGTATTTAAAAGAATTAAGGATGAAAGAACAGCTAATAAGGAAAGGTACAATTTTAAATATATTGGAAAAAAAGTTATATCATTATTTATTTTTAATATTTTGGACATTAGCAAGAAAATTGAACAGAAATATTCTTCCAAATTTTAACATTTTTATGCATTATATTGTAAGGATAGATAACTTTATTTGGACAGTAAAACATTGTATGGAAAAAACTTAAATTTCAATATTTAAAAAAAAGTATATTTAAAAAAAAAGTTGCAGTGAATATTTTAAAGAGAAAATATTGTTTTTTCAAAAGTTTATTATAAACTTTTCTTGAAAATGGTTATAAAGATTAAAAAAAACAGATAGTATCATGGATATATTCTTTTTATATAACAAGTCATTTTTTTTTAAAAAAAAGACAGTAAATCATCTAATATTGTAAAACTAATTTTTTAAAAGTTATTTGTCAGTAAAAGAATAAAATGGGTAATTAAAAATATTATCCTGACTAAAATATAACTTTATAAATGACTTTATTTAAATTACTATAAAATGATATTTTTAGTGGAATATAAAGTATGTATTTTCCATACAAATATATGGATCTATATAGCCATCACTGATGCATCTGAACCCGGTATATTCCAAGTGAATGGGAAACTCCAGAGACTATTTTTAAACTTTCTTAAGTGATATCACATTTAATAGTTATTTTTTCTATTAAGCCACAGATAATGGACGGTGATTTATAGATTTCCATAACAGGATCGATGATTATTCTTCAAAATAATTTTGGATATAAAAGTCAACTTCATTTTCATTTTTTATTTTTTATTATTATTATCATTTATGAGTTTACCATGCCACACAAGGAGAAAAGAGCTCTCTCTGTTTAAAGCAACAAATGTCAGTGAAAAAACTTCCAATAAGAACTTCTAATAAAGAAATATTAGGAGGAAAGAAAAAAGCTTTAATTTGAATTTTATGGAGAAGAAAGAGTTGGAGCTTTCATAATTATAGTTTTATTTATCATTTCACATACTAATTATAGTATTAAGTTTTATTAGTGTTAGGTAGGAAAAATTACATTTAAATATTTATTTAATCTAACAATTAATATTGTAAGGAATATTTTAATTTTTTTGTAAAGTTTTTTTTTCATAAACATTTTAAAAGTATAATAGTGATTCTGAATGGATGTTACTATTATTTAATATGATTTTTATATGAAATATTGGACCAGAAAACGTCTAAGAGTGACCGACAAGAACTCTAGATAAATTTTGTAAAATATATTAAAATTATATGATGTATATTTTATTGTTTCTAGAATTGCTTGGAATATTTTGTGGTATTACCTTATCATATGAACATATGAACATGTGTGCATGCATTAATTACACATAAAACTTTATTGTTATTCTAAAGATATGAGCTAGGATTTTTTTTTAAAAGAAGGTATGCATATTTTTTTTTTATATATTACTAATGTAATATATAAATGTAATATTACTAATGTAATATATAAATGTAATATTATTTTAGAAATATTTTAAATATTGAATTTAATATCTTAAAACAAAATCATTTGTATCTTTATTGCTGAGTTTTAAAAGTGAATAAACCTTTTCTTGATGTAGTTTTAGATTGTAAAAGTCATACGTGAATTTTGTTTATTATTTAGAGCAATGCTAGATATTTTGCGATGTAGATTGTTAAATCTATTGTGAAGTTTTAAGTGATAGTGACCTTAAGATTATGAAAGAAACCATGGAATTATATGTAGAATCTATGAAGAATAGGAAAGTAATTTATATTATTATGTTAGTAGTTTATGCAGAAACAGATAACGTAGCCCTGTGACTTGTATATATTTTCCATGGGCAGTGTTTTTCTTGATATTATGTATTTTAATGTTTGAATGAGCTGAATAAATAGCCTGGACATTAGTATTGTATTTGAGATTATCAGACAGAGAAATCATACCTCTTTTTTACACTGTATCCATGTAGAATATCCCATATATTTTATACTATTGAGTCTATACTCTAGTTAGTTCTTCATGCCTACACATCATATTGCTATCTTAATGTTATAAGTTATTGTGTAATACAGCATTGTATTTAAGAAAGAAAATAATGAATAATTTTTGAATTGTAGTATGGTTATTTTGAAAGAAGATGAGATAGGTTTTTCTTGTTTTGGTATAAGTTAAAGTCAAATACAAATGAGATTAAATATAAATGTTAACAGTTAATAATAAAGAATTATAGATATTTTTCATGTTTTTATTAAACTATTTTTTTTAAAAGGCATAAAAAGAGATGATAATTATTCACAAGATTTTTGAATAATTTTGATATTTAATTTTACGTGTTAATGCATATTTTTTAAAAAATAGAGACATTCAAAATGAACAACAGAGGATAGAATGAATGCTTATATTTTTGTGAATATTATTTTTATGTTTTAAACATACATGAAACACACATATAAGGATTTTATTTAGAGTAGTATCAAGCAAAGTATATAAAAGAACATCAGTAATATTATTTGATTAAAGCAAATTTATTTATTGAACAACCAAAAATAAATGTTTAAAATAACAGAAGCACTATCATACTAGAAGTTTGATTAACTTATTATAAAAATCTATGATAATATTTTAAAAATAAGTGTTACTTCAGTATTTCATATTTTTATATTTTCGTGTACACTTACAAAAACCATATATTTTAACTATGTCAATTAATGGATATTATATTAAACTATAAGTGTATTATTATTATTATTATTATTATTATTATTATTATTATTATTATTATTATTATTATTATTATTATTATTATTATTATTATTATTATTATTATTATTATTATTATTATTATTATTATTATTATTATTATTATTATTATTGTTGTTGTTGTTGTTATTGTTGTTGTTGTTGTTATTATTATTATTATTATTATTATTATTATTATTATTATTATTATTATTTTAAAACAATGTGCAAAAGTTAACAAGTCAGAGTAAAAGCTTATTTACTTGTTGATTTATTTTTTATTTTCAATGTGGAAATGTGTAATTTTAATATTATTTTCATTAGTTTAATATTTATTAGATTTTGTCGAATATAATTGTAAATATTGTATATAATTTTTTAAAAGCATAGAATAATAAATTTTGTTAAATTTGTTTCATAAAGCTTTGTGTTATGTAAGTTATTCATCATTACAGATACATGATTGCCAGATACCAAAAAAAACATAATATTTGCACAGTATAAATATAATCATTTACTTAAGAAATCACAATGCTTCAGAATGTAATATATTTGAAAAATTTCTTTTTGCATTAATATTATTATTATGGTCATAATTAATTGTACAATTTATTGCATAGAATTATAACGTTATTTGTTGCCACATATTTTCAGATTATATCAGATTATGTTACATATCCTATTTAAGATGCCACATGAAAACGAAAAGATTATATTATATTACTTATTGTTATTATCATTATTGTTAGTTACCATAATATTAAACAGTGGATAAGATTAATAATTATTTAATGAGGAATAATATTATTATTTATTTATTGTTATTATTATTAGTTAGTTGTAGTTGAGGATGATACAAAATCTCTTATCAGACTTGACTACAGAAGATTATAAATTGATTCGAATTATTTTAAAGAACCTGAGATAATTATAGTTATATTGTTTTAATAAAGAGATTAGAATTTAATTAGTAACATTATATTAAATTGATTGTTATTATTTTAAAGTTGTAGGAATGCTATGAATTTATTATTATTTGAAATAATAAGGGGAATAGTATTCTTATGCCATTGAGGTTGTATCCTGTGGGATATTGGCTCAATGTAATTCTTTACTGCTTGTACTTCACTTCATTGTCTCATGATTTATTAATATTTTATTTATTTTAATTTTTCATAAACTGAACCATTTATTATTTATTAATCAGTTAGAGCTAGTTAAATAGTAGATACTATCATAGGATAACTGTATTATTGATTATATGTATTTTAGCCGAGCATAATCTTTTTATCTGAGCTAGTGTTGTGTTTTCTTATCATTATATATTTCTGGATGGTGAGGGTACAATATATATATATATATGTATGTGTGTAATAATATTATGATTCGATGTCTGTATTTTTAAAGCAATATACATAATTATATAACTGAATATTTGTAAATATACTAACTAAATAATTAAAAAATATTTTATCCACTTAGGAGCATTTTCGAGTATCCCAGTAATCTGTGTCAACTAAAGCTTTGAAATGCTGACTTTCCCACAATTCCATGATCTTAATGTTTGCTGCTTGCCTGTTAATTAAGTCATGTTTATATTTGTATATTAGCATAGCTTCCTTTATTTTTCTTTTATTGTTATTTTTTTCAATTTGCAATATTTTTACACTGTTAAAATTGAAGTCAAAACCATAAATACTTGATTCTCCTGCTAATAAAAAAATATGGATATCAATCCCATATATTTCAAATTATCAAGTAAAGTTTATAAGAAAAATTTATAAAGATATATGTGACATTGCATTTTACACACTTCCTACATTAAGCAAATTAATAAATAAATCCAAAGATAAAAACTCATTTATAAATAAAAATCGTGTCATTTATAAATGGATATGTAGGTGTGGCAATGGATAGATAGGTGAATTTAGATGTACATTGAAAAAAAGAACTAAAGAACACTTGCTATTATTAAAACATGTTCAGAAATCAAAACAAAATTGCATAGTAGATAATAATATTTCAGCATCTGTTTTTTACAACTATAATAAATCATGTATTTATGGTTTTGACTTCAATTTTAACAGTATAAAAATATTGCAAATTGAAAAAAATAACAATAAAAGAAAAATAAAGGAAGCTATGCTAATATACAAATATAAACATGACTTAATTAACAGGCAAGCAGCAAATGTTAAGATCATGGAATTGTGGGAAAGTTAGCATTTCAAAGCTTTAATTGACCAAGATTACTGGCACTCCTAAGTGGATAAAATATTTTTTAATTATTTAGTTACTGCATTTACAAATATTCAGTTATATAATTACACACACACACATATATATATATATTCACCCTTTAGTTGTTAAAGAGTGGCATGAACATGATTGCTACTGAGAATATCGGTGACAGTATTCTCAGATCTCTTGCAGTATTATATAGTATAATTAAATTCCTGAAAAAATAAACTCCACTCAACTATTCTGCTGTTTGACAAATAGCTGTGATTAAGGAACAATGCCCACACTAGTACTAAAGCTTCCTTTTCAGTCATAGCATAATCAATTTGAGGATCCCTGAGCAGCCTGCTTATGAAGTATAAGACTCCTATTTGCTTGTCATCCTGAATTTGTAATAAGATTATACCCAAACAATACCCACTACTAACAGTCTGAACAATGAATGGTTTTATAAAATCCTGGAAAGAAAGCATTATGTGTTTCATGAAATCTTTTTTGATTTTCTCAAATGATTTTTCCTGTTCCGTAGTCCATTTCCAAGGGTAACTTTCTTTCAACAGATGCTCCACCTGTTCAGCAAAATTGATCATAGAAACTATTGAAGGAATTGCATAATCTGAAAAAAGAGTAGATCAGTTTTTTTAGATTTAGGTATAGGAAATTCTTCAATCACTAGTACTTTATCAAGTTTGATATCTAATTCCTTCAGAACATATAGTATGTTCTAGAAAAACAAATTCATTCATGATCAATGCACTTTTTTAAAAAAGTTGACTTTAATTCCTTTTTTTAAATATTTGGAGAGGAATAATTCTACATGTTGCATGTGTTCTGCTTGAACACCACCAAGAGATTACAATATGGTGAAGAGCATTTTGAAATTATACCCAATTTCATTATTTATTTGAGTTGCTTCTCAACTTTTTATTTATACTGGTAGGGAATTGGATATGACATTGACTGAAATGGTTGACCTCGAATCAGTGTAATTCTTTTTTCACAACCATTGATAACTCCAGGTATGTCTGAAAATACGATATTATTTTATTTAAAATAGACATCAATGTTTCTCTCCACTCACCAGTGATCACTATAGATTTGTTAACCTTCTGAGAAATTGTGATATCTGAAGTTACTTTTTTTATGCAACATACTCTTATAGAATCATACAGCAGAGGTGATGAAAACAGTAGTACTTCATTGCTACACATAATTTGTCTTCTTGCTTGATTTGAAAAATACATTTGTATCTATGTAGAAAGTCATACCCTAATAATACATCATGTGCAATATCTTTCATGATCAAAAATACATGTGATATTGGTCCTCCATTTATCAGCAATTCCACCCAGATTTGCTTCGGTTCAAATTTAGTTTTGCAGTTATTTGCTATGGTCACTGTGATGGAATTTAGTGGCAGAGTTTGAATATCAGGTTGATAATTTAACATTTGATGATACAGATGATCTAATATAATGGAGATTTGGCTACCAGAATCTACTAATGCTTCCACCATTATTTCTTTGAATGCTATTTCTATTTTAGAACATATTTGCTGAGCATAACATGGCATTTTGTCTTTTGATAAGCACATTAAATTCACCACTTCTTTCACTTCAATTACATTTTGACCATTCTTATTACTCTTATTTTGACTTTGAAACAATGAATCATTTGTCATGTCTTTTCCCCATTTCCTTATATATTCTTTTTTATACTTTTGCATGGGATCTTTTTCATAATATTTGTTTCCTTTGTTTATCTTTCCATGTCCATTTAGAACCTTTCTTGTTTATTTCTAATTTCTATAGCATTTACACCTATAATGTTTTTCACTTTGTTCCATGGTTTTGACTCCCAATTCTTTCCACTAAGATTCACTGCACTTAATATTTTACTCACATCTCCTGCAGAAATTTTACTTACACTTAACAAGATGTGCTCTATTTCTAAAGGTAACTTTCTGTCATATTGTATACATTCAGTATTCTTTGACTGGAACTTGATGACTAAAAAAATTGTGAATAATTCTCATTACCACCATTTCTAAATTTCTCTTGCATGATGTAATATCTCATAATTTTCTTGAAGTTCTTCTATCCAAAACATATCCATTACTGCTTCTCTGTATTTTTGGAATGTTTCAAGCTGGTGAAATAGTGAATCCCATCAGAATCATGCATTTTATTGGAGGGCTCTCCTCTGATATGAGAGTTAACCGGAAATATTTTGCAAGCTCTTCACATGTTATATTGAAACTTTATCAACTTGGTCTTTAAATGACTTTATCTTTAAAAATTGATTCACACTAATGTAAGCTTGAGCATATCTTTTTATTGATCCCTTTCAAGTTGATTCTTCATTAAGATTTTGAGTTCCACCCTTCTCATTCTGAATCTCATAACTCATTCTGTTGCATCTGTTGCAGCTTGATATCCCAACTATTTTGAAATTCTATATTCATTCTTTGACATTTTCTCCCTACTTTAGAGCTTAGCATCTATGATTTTCTGTAATTTTTGCAGCCATTTTATAATATGTTTCATCATGCACATTTTTGCTGGTTTGTGCTGCTCAATATCCTTCTCCATTTTTCTTGATTGAGCTCTAGTTCTTATTTAGCTATTTACCATTATTTTGCTTTTGAGTTTGCTACTGCAAAACCAAACAAAAAATTCTTTCCCTTCCTATACTTGATCTATATTTTGTCTCTAACTCTTATCTTTTATTTATTATTTGTTTATATTTATATAGTATACCAGACCAATATCACAACCAAACAATTAATTAAACTATCATCTGCTATGACTGCACTGTTGTTGATCTGCCTTCTATTTATTTGAATAGCTATATATAATTCTCTTTTTTAATTTATTTATTTATCAAACATAATTTCTGTGTCAGTCTTTCTAAACCTTAATATATATCAACCACACAATATACATTATCAAAATAAACTATTCTATTATGTGTCCATATGTTATTTCAAAGTATGCTAAAATTAGTGCCTCACCCTTCAAAGTTATTTAGGCCTAAATACATTGTGTACCATTTCTTACTATATCATATTTTCCAAGATATTCAAGTCCAATCATGTTGGGTGCCATTTCTTACTGCACATGTCACCACTTCCCCACAGGTTATTTATTATCAGAGATTGGGGTAAATTATTTGAACCTCATATGCTAAATGATAATACTTGTCTATTTGTATAAACATATAGATTGTGTAATCCAATTATTTCTCAATTTTATTTAATGGTGATGACTGAATTAATTTTATTTAGTTATATTTCACAGTCAACTTACATGTACTTAATATTATACAGAATCTAAGTTTGTATTTTGATTGCCTTGAGGCATATTTATAAGCACTGACATTGATCATCAGCCTTAAGTGCCAATTTTTTATATAATGAGTAAAATATTATGCAATGAGAGAGGACAAATAAAGTAGAAATAGACTACTGATATAACAATTCCCTATACTGATGAGTGGTAGTTATGCTTCATTTGAGATAGACATGGAATGCTATTAATTTTATTAATATTCACTTATTTTTTTAAAATAAATAATGTAATAAAATGTTTGATCATCAGCTAGGTAATTTTAAAAAAACAAATCAATTTATTTTATACAAGTGAAATAACAACAACAATGACAACAACAACAACAACAACACTACTACTACTACTACTACTACTACTACTACTACTACTACTACTACTACTACTACTACTACTACTACTACTACTACTACTACTACAACAACAACAACAACAACAACAACAACATCACAAAATTGATCATACAAATACTAAGAATATGAAAAAATACTAATAACACAATAATACAAAATAAGAAAAGCTATCTATATAATTAATCCAGTAGTGTTTTTTTTTTCATGATTTGGCTATGGGTTAAATTTTACATATTTATTCAATTATATCCTTTTCCCTTTTATTCATTTGTCTATGACTTTTATTAATCTATGTCTGTGAATCATCATATGCATGCACATACATGGATGGGTCTTTTCACATTCATTAATAAGGAAAGGAGGAAAAAATAACAAGTATAATTAATACTCCAAATAAAAACAAAATATAAAAAAATATATATTAGAAATAAAATATTAAAAAAACAACCAAACAAATTGTTTACCTTAATTCCTAGGAATATACATGCAAAATAAGCTTACTAATAGATGTGTAAATTTAAAGTCTATCTTGCCCTCTGTTACGTGCTTCATAGAACTTTCAGACACAGACAATTCTTAGACAAATGTCTTCACATCTTGCAGCAGACAGATGGCAATAAAAACAAAAACAATTATGTGGTTATTGCATATAATGAGTCTGGTATACTCAGATGATCTCTATTCCATAGTTTTCTTTATTGTGCACTTAGGATTGTACATTTTATCCATGATATACTTTGTAATGCACAGATTACTTATTTCAATTCTTTTTGTTTTTAATCAACCACCCCAGTTAACTCTTTTCAAACTGTGGGCCACTTAACATGAAAAACAGTTCAGATGATCTCCAGACTATGCAAATAGGATATAAGATTCTCATTCAAATACAAACTTTTCTTCTTATGTCACTTTTTCATAAAAGAAAATGCTAACTTATCCCCTCCTCTTCATTCTTATACCCCCCCCCCCAAAAAAAAAAAAGCACAAAAATATTTCCCTTCTATTCAGACTTTTTAAATAGTCTGTAATAAAAAATTTTTAATAAGTTGATAGCCACGTCTGACTAAAACAAAAGACAAATCTTGTACCTGGAAACAGTATAAGATTTACTTTACTTTGATTAGATAAATATATAATTAATCCATTCTCGGATATTTATGTGCTTTTTCTCTTTTCTTTCAAACATTTTATTATTTGTACCTGAATTCAATACAAGATTTATCTTACTTTGATTAAGATAAATAACAATATATATATATAATTAATCCATTCTCAGATATTTACATGCTTTTTCTCTTTTCTTTCAAAAAAGACCATGTTATAGTTTCTTAATATTCCAGGTGGTTAAAAACAAAAAAAAAATCTTATGCAATTATCTGTACTAATTAATAAATTGCTAATGTAATTACATGTAGTGCTGACTTAATGACTTTTTAAAAATAACAAAAATTACACCATCTTTCTTCTTTTGAAAAAAATTAAAACTTTCAAAGTTTAATTTTAAATGACAATTTTGTTTTACATCAACAATATATGTAATTTATACGATGCGTATATACCTCTTTTGATCCACAGACACATTTATAGTTATTTTAAACACTTTTTCAATTTCTTTTTTTATTAAGGTTTATTCATGTTACTTATTTTAACTTTTGTGAAGAGATTTAAATTTTGCTTCCTATCACAAATATATATATAAATCGATAAATAGATGAATGGACAGACTAATAAAAGTATATAGATAAAGAGTAAAATAGTTTTAAAATATTTTCTGCAGAACAAATCCACTTCAGATTTTTTTTTTATAAGTGTTGAGGAAAACTATAAAAACCTCTCAGGCTCACCATTTTAATCGATAAAAGAATTTAAGTCTTTTACTTTCTATTGAACATTAGTCAGACATTAACTATCACCTAGGTTTGCTTAGATTGATCATTCTTATCAGTGACTAGAAATATTTTTGGCTTTACAATAAATATATTTAAATTTTAGACTTAGAGTAACAACAAATCGATCCACTAATCATTATAACTAACCTGACTTTCCACAAACACGTATCATTATAATCGTTATCAACAGTCACCCATACTATCAACAATAACAAAAAGAAGAAAAGAAGAAAAATTAAATAAGTTTTACATTGATTACAAACCAATCTGAAAAACATAAGTGTCCAGATACAAATTGTCTTGTGATACTATCTTTTAACTTCTGAAAAGAAATAAGAACCAACATCATATTAAATTGCTATCTTTCACTGTATTCTATGTTTAACCTTATCTTCCAAATAAAAACAATCAATATTGCACTTTTTTCAAGTGTAACTGAAGTAATTTTTACAAAATGACTCTATTCACAAATAATTTTGCTCTCTCACTATAAAATATACTTTTGCTGAAAGTACATCACAGTTTACACATTTTATCTGTGGAATCAAATACAAATGTACCTCAGATAGCAAAAATATTTATTTAGTGAATTAATAAAGTCATATGTCAGAATCTGTTAATGATGACTTAAGTCATAGTTTATAATTTTATTAACTTGTTAATAATATATTACTGTTTTTTATAAAGCAAAATGAAATAAAATCATCTTTGCTTTATAGTACTAAAAATAGTACGACATAATAAAATCAGTTTGCTATTAAATAAAAATAGTCATTTGACCAAGAAATAAATGACTGATAATTAATCAAAAAATAATTTACATTAATAAATGAATAAATAATCATTAGAATAGTTGTTGCTAAAGAGGTCATGTGATATTTGAACACCAATGTGAAAAGTTGAATAGTTGACTTTGACTTTTCTCAACTTAGAATCATCTATAAACTTGCAGTTTTTAAATGTGCTAGAGTGCACAGCTGTATTTTATTTGAAATCAAACATAAGTGAAATATTTTTCTTGCAGAATTTATTTATTTTTTATTTTTTAGCCAGCTTTGACTACTATATTTTAAAATCATGCATAATAGAATAAGTACATAATTTATTTATAAATAATAATAATAATAATAATAATAATAATATTATTATTATTATTATTATTATTATTATTATTATTATTATTATTATTATTATTATTATTATTATTATTATTATTATTTATAAATGAATTATTATCATTATTTATAAATAATTCAAAGTAGAGATTGATAAGTTCTGCTACAAATTGATTTACAAAAATTAGTTATTTCAACACTTTTTCCATTGATATTGTTTTTTTGTTTGATTTGTAGACACTTTTAATAGAAGTAATTTTATATTATGAACTTGGATAATAAATAAGCAGTACTTATTCAAACAGAATAATGAATGATAAAGAGAATAGGATAAGGCTACCAATTATGAAAGTTCTGCCCAATTGTCTGTGATATCTTTATTAATATGTGGTATAAAATCAAAAGATTGATTAAAAGCTTCTTATTTATTTATGGGAATGCTTAGAGAGGTATTAAATTACTCCTCATGGAGAAAAGCCTCAAGCCCTCTAAAATGTACTTTTGGACATTTTTATCCTTTAATTTAATTTTCAAGGGTGAGAGCCAATATTTAAATCAGATATTTGAAAAGAGAATATACAACACCCTTCCCATATTCTTTTAATCAATATTTGATTGCATGAAAAATTTAGAGATTATTATCTGGGAATGTTATTCTGAAATCTATTTGCATCATTGGGATAAACCCAGTGTTACATTACATAACCTGAATCTATGATGTGTTCTATACAAAGTAATGTTTGGATTGAGAAAATATTAAAATTCTTCCAAATTGTTTGACTGCTAGAAAAAAAACATTCTGGTTGATAAACTTGTTTTTTTAACAATCACCAATACACAAACTATTTTACTGACTGGAAGAATATAAATGATGATTTGGCTCTCCATAACACATGTATTTTCATTATCCATTGTTTTATTCTTATTGTTATGATCTTTTCATCTTCATGGTATAACAATGATATCAATAACAATTAGATTTAAAAGGGCATCCTCATCATTAATATTTTTTTGTGATCATAATGGATTATTTACATAGAGGCTGGAATGTTTAGAGATGTTGATCTCCACAGTAATTGTTTTGACACTGGTTTTATACTTTTTGCTACAATCTTTTATAATATTCTTAGGTCTTTAATAAGCATTAATACATTACCACTGTTAGTTTTAGTATATATTTTATTTCTGTTTTAATATATAAGGGATTCGAACTCAGACTTTCACATGAACCTCAACTCTCCATGCTATCTCATATTTCTGAGTGACCTTATTACACACATGTTGAAAAGATAAATAATCACCAATATAATATGTATTTTGTGCTAAACCAGCACTCATCAGTTGGTCCAGATTACCATCTCCACACATATACACAATCAGTCAGCTTTATATTAAGAGAGCCAATCTTCATACTTTAATGGATAGGGCTTCAAACCACTCCAACCCACAACTCTTCAGCCGTCCATTTTATTGAAAATCTGATGATGAAACATTCAATTACGTTTGAAGCTGACAATCTTAAAACAGTAGATAATTTAGAATTTTTTATTGTGTATTGCTTTAATTAATAGAGAATCACTAATTAAATTACATTTGAACATATCAAATCTTTTCATAGGTTCTATTTATTAAAACAACAGCATTTTGCACAGGTATATATTTCCCTTTTTGTTCCTTAGATTTTAAAAGTAATGTTAATTTAGAAAGTGTTACCATTACTTTATTTTCTACCTATATTCAAATATAGATCTAGTAATATGCTTAACTCCATATGTGGGGAAGTTTATCCAATATCTTTTTGTAATCAGATGTTAATAGAAAAGTGTTTAAGCTGATGTTTGCAGAACAATATTTTATCAATAGTCCTAAAAACAAATTGTAATTGTCTTTAAAAAATAATAATAGTGAAATCCCTTACATTACTAATTTGTGAAGAAAGAAGATTTAGCACAAACATTTACCATATAATGGGTGCTTATAATATATGAATTGGTTTCTATGGTGGGACCATACAGAGCTTATATAAAATTATGCTTTCTGTTATCAAGACTCACACTGAAAAAGTTATTTGTTGAAAAATTTAAAAATGAGTACATTGCATCTTTTTGATCTAATTTAATATTTATAACCTCAAAATTCTTAAAATAATTTTCTTATACAATGAAAGTACATCTGCTTGCCATGATGATGACCTGGGTTCAAATGTAGGTTGAATAAAGTGATGTGGGTTTGACTTTAATTTGAATAAACCTAATTTTTTTCAACAGATTTGGAATTTTTGTTTCATAGAATATCCAGCTAAACATCCAATATTGGTTAATGAATGGGTATCTAATTATTTTTACTAAAAAATAACAATTGTATAAAATAGTATAACACCTTATCATTCGGTCATTGACCAATATGGGGAATTTTGTCTTCTTCATCATTTTTCTTCTATGAAGTGACATAGAATAGTCTTTTTTGTTACAGTGAGCTAACCAATTAAAGGCTGTTTTACACTTTATGATACTTACGATGGTTTAAAGCATAGGTGTTATATATTTTACAGTTATTATCAACAGCTACAATATGGTAAAAGAGATTTGTCCAGGATGCCATAGAAAACATTAAATTAATACTAAGATTTTTTTTAATCATATAGTAGTTTTGGTAATATTATAAAGAATTTGTATTAAAATTTTTTCTGTAGAGTGGGTATGTGTTCTTCCCATTATGTCCAATAATTATTTCTGAAAGTGCTATGAATAAAATTACATTAAAAAGGATTTTGAAATTACATCTACTTTACATTAAACACAGTATAATTTGCAGTCAAGTGAAGTAATAATTTTAATTCTTAAAAATAAAATGAAATGTACATGTAAAGTTACTATTACTATGACAATATGTACAATGAGTGTTTCAGGCTGTAATAGAATAGATGAAGTATATTCTGCAAGTGATTTATTTTTTTCTTTTTTATTTTACAGTTAATAACATATCTTTTTTTTTGAACACAAAAATTAAATTGGAATTATGAAAATGACTAACTAGGAAAAGTAGCACACACACATATATATTTATGAAAGTCAAGAAGCATACCACATTCTTTTAATTATCAAATGTAAATATATACACTCACTATTGTTATAGTCTCAAGTTGTATTAATGCTTGGGTTTCTGATAATTTCTAGAAAAGGCATGAATTTGAAACTTAAGCCAAATGGGTGCTAATTTAGTATGTTCTCACCACCATTTTCAATTATAAGAAACACCCAAAGCCCAGGCTGACTGTTCTTATAAATGAATCTGAAGTTCAAACATGTAAAAAAGTGCAACTCATAGACTTGAGAACACAAAATAAAGTATGGAAAGATGGGTTTGAACTTCTGATTCATTTATAAGAACAGTCAGCCTGGCTTTTGGGCATTTCTTATAATTGAAAATGGTGGTGAGCACATATACTAAATCAGCACCTGAAAATTATACTACAGAATTATTATCAGGTTTGATATTTTAAATACTAGCATTTATACAATATAATCAATTTAAATTGCATGGACAAACATATGATGGAATTCAAACATATGATGACACCTGTAATTTAAAAAGAATGCATTGAATTTGAATAGATTATTATTATATAATAATAATAATAATAATAATAATAATAATAATAATAATAATATTATTATTATTATTTGAATCGATTATTATAGGTTATTATATTATAGTGGTACGTAGATTAGACATTTAAACTCCAACACCGTAGAAAAAGCATAGTTTAGTCAAAATAACACCTATCTTAAAAGCACTAAGCTCTTTTTCGCTCTCTCTTTTTTTTTGAAAAAGCAAAAATTAAATACCAATAATAGCTACAGAAAATGCTAAGTGGAAGCCACAAAAACATTCTGATTCTTCCAAATTCATAAGGGATCCACTCTTTATTTTATATTAGTTTCACTTACAATATTTTAGTTAATTCACTTATGAATTTGAATACAGCAATAGTATATATTCCAATAGTATATTCTCCTTTTTGATTAATAACATTAATTTTATTTTCTATTAACTATTTTTTATATTTTCTCTTTAATTAGATATTATCTTAGTTGTTTAAAATGCACAATTACTGCTCTAACATAGCGAATATATGTATTATTTATATAAGCTATATTTTATTTTTAAGCACTTTTATCTTGAGATGTCATTTCATTGATTCTTAGATATGAAGAATTTAATAATCCATTAAAGAATCTATTTTTGGTTAAAATTTATACGAATTCCTTCATAATATTTGTGACCTCTTAACTATCAAATAATAACTGTATAACTGTATAAGTAAACGGAAAACTATAAATATCGATTATCAAATAACTTATGCTAAATCGCAAACCTGTTTTTAGTTTCAAAACATACATATGGATTAATTTAAAATAACTTGTACGAATCTTACCATTATTACTGTATGTTTTTTTTTTTTTTTTGTAATCCTATAAAATTTGAAAAAATAATAGATATAAAGTTAACAAGTAGTGTGCATGTGTGTGCACGCTTAGGTTTTTGTATTTTGAGTAGTTTTTAATTTTGTTATTTATGTAACGTTTATCATTTCTCATGACAAAATATAGAGCGTTATCAAGCGTTGGTAGTCAAATGATTAGCACAGCTGCCTTACAAGCAGTTGTCCCGGGTTTGCGGGTTCGTTTCCCGGCCTATGCTTTGACACATGGAAAAATATATATAGAGCGTTAAATAAATTTGACCCATCATCTAAGAAATACTGATTATTTTATTAATCTTGTACTTCTAGTCTTTTACTTAAGAGATTCGTCTTTGCGTACATTTCCTTTTTTTTTTAGTGCTTTTATTTAAAATCTTATTACTTTTTATTGCCATTAATAAATAAATTTATTTGAGTTTAAGGAGAACACGACGATTTTACCGTAGAAATATAATTTATCGTTTTTAGACTAATCTGCCATCTATTAACAATTATTAACACTATTTCCTTTCTCCCTATTAAACATGAATAATTTTTATTTGCTGAATCAGCAAATATTATTTTGATAACATTCACTTACTGTGGTTTTTTTTCCCATTAGTATTTCCTTTTTTTTTTAAAAAAACAAAACAAAACAAAAAACATATGTATATTTTTCTACCTTTTTTTTGATCTATATTATTTTTCTACTCATTATTTCATTACTACTGTTAAAATGCATTTGGGTAAATATTTATATATGAATATGTTAATATATAAAAATGATTATCAAAAAGTAATTATAATATTTTCGTTACTTTTTCAATTATCCGAATATGATTGCCTTTTTATTCATTTCTGATAAGTAGAAATACATATCTCTGGTCTCATGATTTCCTTTTTATTTTCTGCTTCCAATTAGGATTACCACACTGTGCTGGATATACTGCCATTCATTGGTAAGACTCTGGCCATTAAAAATAATGAGCCGATATGATGATCAGAAAAAAACTTTCTTCTTGGGTGATTAGTTATTCTGAAATCTGTCTGCTTGAAGAGAACCTGCAATAAATTAAGTAATGCACAATTTTCTTTTTCTCAGGTGCAACTTGAAACAGAAACTATTGCTCACGAGGCCTTTTTACTTTTCTGTATACAAATTCATCGTCTGTATATTAATTTTTAAAATCATCAAAATAAAATGTTTTGTTACTAGTTATTTGCTATTTAACTTGTGATCCCTCAAAGATTAAAATTGAACAAAATAATGATAAGGCAACAATATGTCCAGGTAGTCAAAGAATATGTTGTATCTCAAATATCAGCTGATAAAAAGTGCTTTTTAGTATCCTGGTTACAATGAAAACATGAGGGGTGCTATGGATTAATGTTGTTTTTTAATGTTTAAAAGAACTCAACATTATGAGATAGTTACTTAGTAATTTACTGTAGACAATATTTTTCACAATTTCTTTTTAATATTAAACATTTAGAATTTTCCATTCATAATTTTTATAGATTAATATTAATTTCTTGATGTTTCTATTTAATGCCCTGCTACTTTCGTTCACGAGCACAATGATCAATCAAGATTATTTTCTTTTATTATTTCTCCATACAACTTTTGGAACTCAGTATATAGATTTGAATTCCAGTTGCCTTTTTCATTTGAACAACTCTTACAATTATACATCCACAGTAAATGTAATGTTCAAGATTTATATATATATAGCATGCATGCACACATTCACACATTCTCTCACACACATGTAATATATAAATTCACTTTATAAATGCAGTATTTTGTACCAAACAAAGCTTCACATGTTTCTTCCATTTTATACTCCATTCCATTACTCTACTATATATCTATTTACTGGAAGCATGCATAACCAATGGACAACATGTAATAACACTTATATATCCTATATACTTTCTGCCAATTATTCTCATTATAAAAAGCTTTAACATGTATGTTCACATCTAGTAACATTTACTTTTCATAAACTTTCAATATCCTAAGATTTCACATTCAAGCCAATTTATTGATGTAGTTATATATATTTCACAGTATATCAGCAACTAGACATTTTAATAATTAACTATAGGTATCTTGGCCCATTGTTGAAAAGATAGTATATACCACATAAAGCATCACACTTAACTCTGCATTAAAAGTAGTAATTCTTTATTCTAAAGCCATCAATTGTAGACATGCACAACCACTAGATACCATATAATAATGCAAAATAAAAATTCTAATTTGTTGTTAGTGATCTTCATGATAACCATTGGATTGCACACTTGAGCACTTACCCTTTTCTTTTTATATACTTTTCAAGGTAATGACATAATCTTGAGTTGGAGAAATTTGGTAAACTTTCATTGACATTATAGTCTGCAATATGAGTTTTCAATGGCCAAAATATATTTAGATCTACAACAATAAAACCTTTCAATGAAAATTTAATCTTTGATCATGCATGAAAATTAAAAAAATTCAACAATTAAATACTTAAAACTATTGTGCCTTGTTATCAGCAGCAATCAATATATTGAGAGAAAAGAGATACAATTGTTCTTTAGAAAAAAATTCTTTTGTTCGTGCATGTTTTTCCACCGATTTTGACAGAAAAATAAATATATTTTTATTTGCTTATATTAAATTTAATTTTTGTTAAAATATTAAATATTTAATTTTTAATAAGTGTATGATGTTTATATTTATATTATTTATATAATTTGATTTTACATAAAACTAGATGATTCAATCCAGTTTTCACTCATGGAATTGGACTTGACAACAGATTGATGATTCTTTAATGTTGATAAGCTCAGGTTATTATCCTGTGAATTATATAACTTTTGTTTGAATTTATTTCATTTTTAGGTAAAAATCTGTCAAAATGTATATGATATTAGGCAAAAAGTAGACTTTGTTAATAATTTCATTATTGATTTTATTGTGCTTTTAATTGGAAACTGATTTTAAATATTTCTAAAATTAATTTAATTACTTTCATATATGTTTTTAATACAATTTAATTAAACCATAATGATTTAATTAGAGTTCAAGCATGCTAATCTTCTCATTCAATTTTTTATTAAAAATATTTATCACGTATAGCAGTTGTTCCCATTTAAGCAATCCTCACAATTTCTCCAAGTTCACTCAAAATAATCTGTATAATAAATTCCCAATTGAAATATATATTTTAAAAATATTCTATAGATAATTATGGTATATAAATAAGCAATTCGTTCACAATAAACAGCACATTAATTAACATTGTAAGGTATCATTGAAAACCTTGAATCTTTGCATTACCTAATGCATTTTTATTTTCTACTTAAAGCATTTTATAATCAATTCTGTTGTAGCAAAAACTACCTAAAAGTACTTATCTGTAGAAAGTACCTCATAATTTCTATTCTTAAGAGACTTAAATGCTTATCTAACATATTTGGGATTTGTAGGCTACAATTTTTTTATTATAAATTATCAGTTAGAGTGTATATAAAAGAATTTATTTACAAACAATATCTTTAAAATAGGCAAAACTCTCCATACAGTAGTGCCACTCAGTGCAAGATAGAGTAATCAATGGATGCCAGAAGGTTTGTGCATAAAATCCCTATCTAGTATCTACTCATCCAGTATCCTCAGACTAGTTTCTAGTGATGATCATGTTATGTTTAAACAACATTTTTGTAATATTTGGCACCAATGTATTCATTCTTTTAAAACATTCTTTTCCTTAAATGCTGACATTATTGATAATTAACAATCATAGTATAAAGTGAATTGCAAAAAAGTTAGTTTCATAAATAAACAATTACTTTACTTAATGGAGAATATTGAATTAATGCTTGCATTAAATTTCTTTTTGCATGTTGACCACTAATCATTAATTTTAGTAACTATAAACTTTAGTTGTTTGAAAGGACACTTAGATTCTGTTTCACACATGATAAAATAGTATCAAACACAAGAGTGTGTTCTTTCTGTGTAGTTTAAAAAAGAACTTCAATACTTTCAAAGAAATGGATACGCTTTATCTAAACATCATCCTTATGATTGATGTCATTAAATTCAATGCTTCTTTTTTTGTTTTCTTTCTTATGGACAATTTGCATTAAAAAATAAAATCTATGCAATTATGTCAGTTATAAAATCAACAAGTTGTATTGTAGGAATTTATATTACACATCAAAAATCATGCATGAGAAAGGGGCTCCTTGGAATTTTTTTGAACATTGGAGTCTTTCTGGAAATATACAAAGTATATCTTGTAATAATTTTAGTTAATATATATTGATTTGTTGTAAGTAATTGATTACATGCCTTCATCAAATAAATTAATTCTAATAATTTACAACCTATGACTTCTTCTTCACTGATGATATTTGCTGCCATTCAATCTGATACTCATGCTGTCTATATAGGTTATGTTTAACTGTGCATGATCACCTAACTTATGTGTCTCAATCTTGACACCCATAATACATGAATAGAAAAGCAATAGATGTTTTACCAATTTAATTGCAATTATAAACCATTTTAAATTTCAAGCCTTTCTATTACTACATCTTAATATAATATATAAATATAACATAAAAAAATAACATAAAGTTAATAAGATACAGTGTGGGACTGTCAATTTAATAATTAATTATTTGTAATTATTGTATAACCCATTTATATTTGTTTGGATTTGTATACATTTATTTTTATATAAAATGTGCAATTGTTGATCTAGTAGTTTAACCTGTACAACTATAAAAAATTATTGGTTTAGTTTACAATCTTAATCTATTTATTCAAAAGCTGGTCATAATCTGCACTGCTCGACTGCAGCTTTTTTCTTTTGCTTAGCTTAGTTCTGAAGTGAAAGACCTACAGATAAAAATTCCAGGATTGATCTTTAACTAGAGAAAGTTAAATAATAATAATAACAACAACAACAATGACGACGACAACAAAAACAACAACAACAACAACAACAACAACAACAACAACAACAACAACAACAACAACAACAATAATAATAATAATAATAATAATAATAATAATAATAATAATAATAATAATAATAATAATAATAATAATAATAATAATAATAATAATAATAATAATAATAATAATAATAATAATAATAATAATAATAATAATAATAACAATAATAATAATAATAATAATAATAATAATAATAATAATATATTACCATCTAAAATATTTAATAATTTCCAAACCATGATTTTATATAGATATCATTCAATATATTTATAGTTGTTCTGCATTAATTCTTCCAAAGATGGCAATTGACCACCTTACTAATGTCTTGATGTGTAAAATATGGGTTTCAGAGTTGGAAGAAAGTATGAAACGTCATTTGACAATTTACCATACAATTACTATTAATGTTTATTGCTATAGAAAAAATAGCTTCACTCAATTTCTAATGGTTGTAGTATTTTTTGGTAAAAGAGAACATAATAATTATTGATTGGAACTCAGGAATTCCTAAATAGTTTAAGAATAGGACGTGACATTACTTATGTCACGATCTACGAAGCTTGAGTTCCAGAGTTTATTATTTCACCACTGCACTAATCCAAGCATTAAAAGTGTATAATTTGAGTTTATTTTTTTATATAACTTTTCGGCCATTTAAGTTTTTAATCACATAGTAAAAATTAATTTTCGAGTAGATAAATAGATTGTTCAGGAAGTATTTTTTTTTATTACTGCAGTAAAATAAAATGTTTAAAGTTCTCTTTTTTCACCTTGATAAAGAATTATTTTTAATAATTAGCTTGTCTAAAATGTATTGTATTTTATTTTTTAATTATTTTTGTTTAAAAATTAATTTAGTTAAGATTGTAGAAAGAATCTTCTATCTTTCTTCTAATGAGTTTGAAAACTCATTACGGCAACTCGAGATGTGACAAAAATAAAATGATAGAAAACAGTTTACAAACATCTTGACATTTTTTCTAATTTTATCATTATTTCAAATCGCTAGAATATTAACCATCACTTTAATGATATGTAAATAAAATATGCAAATTATGATTATCTGTTATTGTTTAAAAGTATCTATACTAAAAATTCTGAAGCAACTTAAGAGTTTACTTCAGATAAATCCATACTTAATGTACAAAGGCATCAGATTAATAATTAATAAATGAAAATCTAGCTATTCTTAGCCCAAAAAACAAAAAGTGGACCTGTAAAAGACTTCACCAGCTAGACTAGCATGTCATTGTTTTCTCAACAGTTGTTTCTCTGTATGAACACCTTATAGTGGACATTTTAAGACTTATATGCTATTATTTAGTTTTTGCATTTATTTCCAAGCACTGATATCAATCCGCAAGGTAATTATAAAGCTGTATTTTTAAATTATTGCAACAAGTTTAAATCTAAAAATTAATTCATTGATTTTAGTATTTATCTTTGATTTTTAAAAAATCAAACAGCTTGTTGCCAAGGAGATCATAAAGAGTTTGAGCACAATATATGGATTTTGAGTTCCAGAGTTCTGCGACTGTATCACTGCACAAATTTTTCTCGTTTGCATTGATGAAGAAAATTAATGTGATTAATTAAAAACATTCTAATTATAATTTTAAAGCAGTGATATTGAACTTTCCTAATGTTAATTATTGATTATCTTAGAGAATTATTGTAGTCTGATAATTTAAATGATTCATAATGCATACGAAATTTCCACCTTAAGAAATTATATTCTATTTCTGTCATTTTTCATTTTATTATTCTAAATGGGGATTTGAAATTAAATTGTTTTTTTGTCTATCAAAATCATCCCACAAAATCTTCTCAAGACACTTACTTTTTCACCTAGATATCAGTTTCCTTATGTCAAATTTTTTATTCAATGAAAAAATCTAAACATTTTTCAATATTTTCAATGTGATAGCTAGATGACTTTTCAACAAGTCATTGCATTAGTCCAGGCTTTATTTTTTTTTATGAAAAAAGTCCAACCACTGATGGAATTATTTATGCTGCAATCTATCTATCTATCTATCTATCTATCTATCTATCTATCTATCTATCTATCTATCTATCTATCTATCTATCTATCTATCTATCTATCTATCTATCTATCTATCTATCTATCTATCTATCTATCTATCTATCTATCTATCTATCTATCTATCTATCTATCTATCTATCTATCTATCTATCTATCTATCTATCTATCTATCTATCTATCTATCTATCTATCTATCTATCTATCTATCTACCTACCTACCTACCTACCTACCTACCTACCTACCTACCTACCTACCTACCTACCTACCTACCTACCTACCTACCTACCTACCTACCTACCTACCTACCTACCTACCTACCTACCTACCTACCTACCTACCTACCTACCTACCTACCTACCTACCTACCTACCTACCTACCTACCTACCTACCTACCTACCTACCTACCTACCTACCTACCTACCTACCTACCTACCTACCTACCTATCTATCTATCTATCTATCTATCTATCTATCTATCTATCTATCTATCTATCTATCTATCTATCTATCTATCTATCTATCTATCTATCTATCTATCTATCTATCTATCTATCTATCTATCTATCTATCTATCTATCTATCTATCTATCAGAGAGGTAAAAAAGGTCTTAAAAGTAATTATTCAAAAACCATTTTTTCCAATCTCTTTTTTTTTTTTAAAGTTGATACTAAATATATATCTAAATATTAATAGAATTGATAACAGTACATATGCCATACTAGTTCTAAATTTTTATTAACTTTTATTTTGAGATATATTGCTGAAGCTTGTTTTGGCTACTCTAGTTGGTTTGGTTTAAATAAATGTATAAAGTCATTAAATTCAAACTAGAAACTTTCAACTTATGTAGATCTGAATCCTGTTTGAAATGCTTTACATTTTACAAAGTTAGTAAATCAGATTCAACTAATTTTTTTAAAAAAGTGTTTAAATGCTATTTTTTTTTTTTTAAAAAAAAATCAAAACTCAATTTTCAATATGACTGACTTGTCATTGGTGTTTTGTCCAGTCTTGCATTAACTAAAATGTCATTTTCCTTTTGAGCATAATGTTATAAATAATGGAATTATTCATGTTGTCATCTACTTACAGATTTCAAGATTGTAGGAGATAATTGTGATTCTAAATCTTAGTAATTGTTCTGAAAATGTTTTTGAATTGATAAACTATATAAAATCAGATATAAACTGTGAATAAATGACAAATGTTTAAATATGGCAAATGTTAAAATATGACATCCCATGAATCATATTCTTCAATCATGTAAATTTATATTACAAATATTTCTTGACATTGTTTAAATATTAATAGCTATCATGCTCTTTGTGACTTAGCACAGTCTTTGAGGGGTATGCCCAAAAGTTAAAGGTTTTTGGACTGATTTTAGATAAGTAAAAAAAAAAACAACTAATAGCATTGTCATGTTTCAACTATTAATTTGGCTTTAATGACACTTGTCTTCTATAAAATTAACAATATGATTCTATTCACAGCTTATAGTTCAAATTCAGGCTGGGTGAAATGCTTTTCAAAAGATTTGTAATTATTGTTTAAGGTATCTGACCCATATCCAAACCAGATATTCATCCAATATCAGTTGGTTTATAGGTATTTACCTTTTTCCAGCTAGAGAGTAAATAAAGGAAGAGATAATGTTTTAACTTTCACTACTTAGCAAAATTAGAACAGGAAAAACTCTCTATGTGCATTGCCACTTGTGCATAAAATTCCCATCTAGTGCCTACTCATCTGCTGGAAAGTTGCATTAGATCCTAAGATCTAAGCGAAGTGCTCTCAGATCCAAGGCTCCTCACTAACAAAGGCCACAAGCTAGAAACTAGTCTGGGGATATTGGATGAACAGGCACTAGATGGGGATTTTATGCACAAGACTTCTGGTATCCATTGATTAATCTGGCTTGCACTGAATGGCAATACGTATAGAAAGTTTTGCCTGTTTTAATAACAGTTATAAGCAAGCATAAGAAATAGTGATCATGTGATGTTTATTCACTTAGCAAAATCTAATGAGTACTGTGTTTTTCTTCACTCTATATTTATGAAGGGTTGAAGAGAACCTTGGTCTTGCAATGGATGGACTTTTTATAAAAAAAAGGACTTGTTTATCTTTTTTTAAATGTATTTGAAAAATATTTATTATTTGTTTTATATATAATTCTTGCTCAAAGCTTCAGATAATTTCTAGGATTACTTGGATTCTATTAATAATTTGCAGTATATGAATAAAGAAACTTTTATTGTTTATTATATAGCAGTGGGATTAACATGTAAGAGACAATTAAACAAATATATTATTTATGTAATTAAGTAGATATTAATTAGGCTTGAAATACACTTGTTTTTATTAGATGTTTTTGATGATCCTTGGTTTATCTTGTACAGAGGAATAGATCACCTATTGCTTTGATTCTTGATGATGAACAGTCAGCCATTTGAGTGAAGAGTTATGTTCATTAAAAAATAAATGGGTATATAATATTCTTAAATAGTTATTCAAGTCAACTGAAGATAAAGATTCATTAAAAACCTTTTTTTATTGAATTTATTTACTAGAAATTACTAGGTTTTTATTCAACTTTCATCATATGAGTGAGTTATAGAACTGGCTGAATGGAATTTTAATTTAAAGCTGGATAAAAAAATTATATGGAGTATCATTATAGAGGTATAAAATTGAAAACTAAATTTATAGATGCATTTTTTTCCAGACGAAATGTTAATGCCCAAGATATAAAGTTGTAAATTTTAGCCTTTCTATATATTGTTTATATTCGTTTTACAAGTCATATGTTTTAAATATCAAATAGATTGAATTTATTTCTGGTAAACACTTCTATCTTGAATGAAGGTAAGGTTGGTGCATCTATACTGAGATATTTACAAATGATTTTGATTATTCTTGCTTATGACGATAAACAACTTATAATTGAGAATAATCTGTAAGATAGTTAAAAATATAATATAAATATTTTTCTAGATTTACTAATGACAAGTTATCTTTCCTTAAGATGATACATTTTTAGTACTGCCATATTATTTCAAGATACATTATAAAAGTCTAGTAATAATAATAGGAAAATAATTAGTTGCATGGAAGGTTATGTGGCATTTGACCACTAGAAATAACAGATTGATTGTCATTTACATCTTTACTTCTCAGTTCATCATTTTATCATTATTGAAAAACTCTCTAAGCATAGCAGTTCAGCAAATTCGAATTTTATATTATTTTATTTAAAAAGAAGAAAGACCTGCTAACGTGTCAATATATGTCAGTGTAAACCTTAGATGTTGTAACTGGGTGAAAATTTTTATCTGTTTTATAATATTTTTATTTTATACAAAAACTATATTAATTTTATTTGTGTCCACTAGCAATTATTTCTTGAGAGAGTTTCTGTCATTTTTAAAATGTTTTTTATTTATTTTACAATATTGAACAATTAAAGAAAAAATCACGAAACATCACACGATCACTGATGAAAGCCACAAGCTAAAAACTATTCTGGGGATATTCGCTTGCACTGAGTGGCACTACTGTATGGAGATTATTGCCTGTTTGAAGAAAAAAACCATATGCATGTTATGAAATTCAAGGGTTGCAGATCATAAAAAATGTAACAAGGAGAGTTATTTCAAAACTATTCATAAAAACTTTAATACAATCTTTAGTATAAATTCTGAAATAAATAATTAATTGAAGGATTTATTCATAAAAGGTTCAAGTATATGTAAGGGTCAGAACTGGAGCTATGACCCATGAACTTTGAACTATAGGGTTTATCATTCTACCAAAGGACTAAACTATGTTGAACTGATTTATTTATAACAAACATTTCATAAATGTTTTATGAAAATGTATCTTCAAAAATTATAATTTATTTTCAAATCAATAATCTGAAGACTTGGAATGAGAAATCTTAACAGTGGAAACTGATCTAATTTTAAGATTACATTCAAATAATAAATCATTTTGGAATTTATTCAACAAAAATACCTATTCTCTTGTTAATTCTTCTTTCTCAAATGTGAAATATAGTGGAGCTAAAATTATACATATTTTGTTTCAAGTCTCCTTCATGTTGAAATGTATATATTGTATAGCAGATCACATTTTATTGATAAACATTAGAGTAAAATCTTGTACTAAATGCAGTATTTTTAACACACATATACATATAACACAGATACACATATATAAGTCAAAATTATAGTATAAACAAAATTTTGCAAAATAGTAATGATGTAATACAGTTATCAATAATAAAATGATGAAACACATTTACATATATCTTACTGAGTGTGTGTTCACTCATACAATCACTGAAACAATAAAGATAAGGAAAAAAATTAACTATTTTTAAAATAATGTAAATAGCAAAATTTCTGACTTTCATTACTATTAAATACATTCTGTGTTTTTTTTTTCAGTAGTTTTTTTGTGTTATAGAAACATAATTGACTTCTCTCTTTATCATGAAATTATGATTTCTTTAATTATTTTAATGGTTTTAAATCAGGATTAACTTTAAGTAAGCTCTAAACTTTTGTAAAACTTTTAGCATTGCTCTTAGAAATTTTTTTATTGTAGGAAATATTGCACATCAATTTGGAAAGAATAATAAAGGAAAAATAAAATATATGTGCTTTCAGCATAGACCAAATATTTTATTAATATATATAATTGCGTATGATATTTTGGGGTGAAAAATGACTACTGGCTTATTGTAAAATTTATTTACAAAATTTACTTTCTTTTTATTTATTTATTTAAAGTATATTCTTTATTAATAACACAAATTTTATATACACTTTTTACAAATAAACCACATGGTTTAACTATCAGATATACATAATAATTATTTTACTCTACTTTAAAAACACTACCCTATAGAAATGCATCACTATATATCCAGGTCTTCTATAAATATTTTTGATTTAGATTATCAATCCCACACTTCACATAGTGTCGGCATACATCCACACCATATTTTGACCATAATTTTTTTCGGTAGGTATCTTAGGCATTGATTAAAGTATTTGCTCCAATCTTTATCTAGTTTTTTTAACCAGTTATACTTTTTATTATCATAGATCGCATTACATCTTATGGACCATATTGTTTTCAATGTATGTATTATTGCCAATGTGTTATGCGGATTAAAGTTCACAAAGTTTCTTTTTACTGTTTTATTTAAGTTTATTACTGGTTTATGAAACACTTTATTTCTAATGTGCCAGAGGGCTTTACACTCCTCAAATAAGTGCAACAAGCTATCTTCCTTTATTTTACATAATACACATATTGGTTCCAAGTTCATATGGAGCCTACTATTCAGCAGGGCCTTAGTAGGAAGGAGCCCATTTAGGAACCTAAACGTAAACCTAATGTATGATTGTGGTGCATATATCTGTTGTAATTTCTTCAATATATTATTTATATTTAATCCAGGTAAAAATCCTTCTATACTTCGTGCATTACTTCCCTGGTTTTTTATCTCTCTATATTTAACCCCTTCCAAACTAATCAAGTCTAGATTGTCCTGTAAATCCTTGTATGCTATCCGCAGATCGGCAAAAAAGGATCTCCTTTCTTTCCCTATTTCATGGTAGACATTAACTTCAATCAGTGGAGGGTCAAAGCATTTATCTTTAATGACATTTATATATGTCTTAGCTTTGATAAACATAATATATTCTTTTAGGTCAATTAAGTTGAGACCTCCCTTATTAATAGGTAGCTGTAATGTTGAGATCGAAACTAGACTTGTTGCCCTTCCCCATATATATTTCTTTGCCATTCTATAGATCTTACTTGTTGTTGTGTTATAGAGGTCAATCCATGGGGCATAATAGTTCAATATACCCATTGTTATGGCATTAAATACTCTAGCCCTTGTAACTTCATAAAGTTTTAATGATGAGAAATTGTTTATCCTCATGGCTATCTTTTCTATAATTAACTTATTTAAATATCTGTTAATTGAGGTCTTTGAGTTATATAATGGTATTCCTAGAAAATCTGTTGGTGTGGCAAGGAATTCACAGGGCATTTTTCTTCCTGTGGCCAATTGCCACGCCGCAGATTTTGCCAGTTGAACAGAAGATCCAGTTTGTTCTTGAAATTTATTGAGTATGCTCATCACAACTTGGATGTTGTAGGCATTTTGAAAAATTATAATTAGATCATCAATAAAGGCAACAACTCCTACCTTCACCCCAAGATGCGGTAAATATATACCTGTAACCTTACCTTCTATATCTTTTACTAGAGGATCTATATATATTGCAAAAAGCAATGCAGCCAATGGTGAACCCTGGGGAATCCCTTTGTTTGGTATAAAGAAATCAGATTGCCTCATATAATTTTTAATTGAAATCCTGTCATTACTAATGTAGTTTTCAATTGTGTTTATCAACATACCATGTTCAGGTATTAATTCCAATAAATTATTTATCAAATAGGACCAATTCACCAAATCAAAAGCTGATCTAAAGTCAATCTTCACAGCATAATACTGAGTCAATCCCAGCTCTTTGGCATATTTCACAGCTTCTTGAATTTTCATTGCTGCATTGATAGCACGTCTACCCTTGACTGCATGATGTGCCTTCGAAATCTTAGAGAAAACCACAGAATGAAGTCTCTTCAATAGTATCCTTGCTAGTATCTTTGAGTCTATGTCTTCTATTGATATATGTCTTAGCTCTTCTAATGTTGGTGTCTGTTTTTCTTTAGCCTTCTTAATACTAAACAAAACCCTATCATTAATGTATGGCCATTTTATCTTTTGACAGCACATTTGATTGAAAAACTTCCACATTGGCTCTATTAGAGCATAATCTATTAGTTTATAAATATTAGCTGGAATTGAATCATTAGCATTAGTAATTATTTTTTTTAACTTTAATATTTCTTCTTTTATTTCTTGCCTCGTGATGTAATCTTTTGTAGCTTCCAACACTTCACTTTCATAATCGTGTATAGACCCTTTGACTTCACCAAATTTTCTTTTTATATTATTATAGATATATTCATCAACTCTAATCCCTGACACAATATTATCATCATTATTTTTAATGGAATCTATTCCTTTTGTGTGTTGTATATAAACTTTACCATAATTAATCATTGGTCTAGATAAATTGCCTAATCTTGGTATTAACTTTCTAATCCATTTAGTTTGGGATTCTTGTTGCATATGGGAATATATATCATTGTATTCATCTTGTAGTTTGTCAATTAGTAAGTAGTTAGGCTTGTATTTTGATAGACATTTTAATGTTTTTTGAATCTCTGCAATTCTATTTTTCATCTGATTTAGGGATAGGTTATGTTTATTTATCTTCCTACATAATTGAGAAATAATCTTTTTTATTTTATACCATGCTATGCATGGGGGTAGGCTGGTATTTCTTGTATAATAATTCAGAATAATTAATATATTTGAGATGTGATCAGTGGTAAATTGCAGTCCACATCCAATATTTTTCCTAATGGTAAAGTTTCCCTACACGACGCTTCATTGACTATCAGCTGAACATGCAGATGATTCGAAAACCCCACCAATGAGGTATTGATTTGAGAATTCTTAATTTTGTTCCCAGATATAAAAAAGAGATCAATCAGAGACCTATATCTACTACTAAAGAAGGAAAAAGCGTCATTAGGATATTTATTAAACAGAGAGTATAGCGATATCTCCCTGATCTTATTCTCTAGTGTTCTTGGTAAATCTTTATAAGTGCTATTTAAGTCACCTCCCATAATGATTATACCTGGCTTTTGTAACATCTTGCCCTGAACTGCATGTATAACTTTAACAATATCACAACCCTTTGCAACAGAATATACAGCAATTAAATAATGCAATTCTCTTTGATATATAAAGGACATTACTATATAATTCACCTGAAAATATAATATTTGTATATTCTCTATAGATGAATCAATATTAATTAGGACAGCTACTCCTTGTGCTGGTCTAGTATTGGCTTTATATAAAACATTGTTGTGCTGTGACAGCTTGTCTATTATATACTTTGGTGTATTAATATTTATCTTCATTTCGGTTAGTATTAATATTTCATACTTTTATTGAGTCATATAATCAATAACTTTTTCCATTTTATTTTGGCCATTTATACCCCTCACATTCAGTGTTATTATACTTAGACTTTTACACATTATCTAGCAGTCTATTTATGTTGGCTTCACAATCTTTTATATCATCTCCCACATGATTTATCACTGCAAAACCTTCATTTGTATACTTAAACACTTTACTATTATTTACAATTTCTATGACTGTGCTATTCTCAAGTTCTTTACTGCTTTTAGCTTCATTTTTTCCGGTTGGATTAATCTCTTTATCTTCATTAACCTCCTTGTTTATTACTATTTTTTGGTGGTCCATTTGGTCTTCTTCCTTATCATCTGCATCATTCACTACTTTTTTCCTCAATGATGTTTTCTTGCATATTACATGCATCTATTAATTGTTGCTCAATTTCACTTTCAACATCGCTTTTGTTAAATTGATTTGCTACAATATGAGCGAGCCCATGTTCTTTTCTCATCTTTACTACATAGGTGTTCATTTCTATTAAATTTGTTACAATTAGGACAGATACCAGCTTCACACATTGCTGCTATATGTCCAACCCTATTACACCTGAAACAAAGAGGGGGTCTGCCTTTCAATATTACAGATATTGGCATGTGATCTTTATACAGCCTGTGTGGCAGTTGTTCTTTAAGAACACCTTTTTTAACTTCAAAAGCACTTTCCATGAATTAGAGGGTATTTTGAATGGAATATCTGGTGTCATTTCCCGTTCTATTGAAACTGTTTCAGCTAGTCTATGTATTTGAGTTTTAAAAAACTCTTCATCAAAAGTGGGTGGCGTATGTAGAATTATACCATGAACAAAGGGGTTAGGCTCTTTAAAGACATAATATATTTTATGACTTTGCATTTCTCTAATTAAGCTTTCAGCCAATTGTTTTTGATCCTTATTATTATATTCTATAGATATAAAACCCCTAGCAGGGAAGAAGGCAGTATGTTTAATTGTTCCCAGCAAATTGTGAATATTTAATAATCTAAGATATTCACTAATATCAGGCTTATCCAGTATATGATCCTCATTTTCTTCATTACTCTGAATTATCAAACTAAAAATCGACGTATTAGAAGTCATGCAATTATTAAATATTTTTCTCCAGTACGCATTTAATTTAGTAAAGGTTTTTATAATAGGTTTATGTATTTGCTGGGGGCAATTTATTTTATCATTTAAATTAGAGTAAACTACCGAAGTATCATTATTATCAGATTTTGAGTTCTCCTGATTGATAAACTGATTTTTTTTAACCTCATTTTTCATCTTGTCAAAATTATTATCACATTCAAAAAGAAGTGTAATAGCAGACTCATTATGATTTTTTTGATGGTCAGTTTTTCTATTTTTCCGTTTAGAAGAAGTTTCCTAATCAACACTATCATTCCCCGATTTAGGGGTGTTTTTTTTACCCAATCCAACACTAACATTTTTATTTTGATTAATTAAACACGTTAATTCAGGATTACTTGAGGATTTTCTTATTTTGGGTTCATTATTAACTGCTGTATTTTGATATTTCTTTTCAGCCATATTGAAATTACTTTTTTCAGTGCATTTTCTTTAATATCTACTTTATCATTATTAACTCTATTATCTTTACTTACTTTAATATCTTGAAAACTTCTTTCTTTTTTCTTTGGTGGCATTTTTGTTAATTCTTAACATCTAAATATTCCAAGATATGAAATATTTAGCAGATGAGAAAATTTACTTTCTACTCTAGCTCGCGCATGCATAGATCATGCTTACTTACTTTCTTTTTATAAACGTAATCACATATGACACTCAGTGAAGGAAAAATGAATGATGAATATCATAAAATTTGTAAATTTTAATGTTTTATTTATTTATATTTTTGTTTGTTTGTATTTTTTGGATAGCATGGAATTGAAGTCATGTAGGTAGACAGCATAGTACATGGATTTATTGTGCTTAATATCCAAGTGCTGAACACAATATATTGATTCCCATTTAGATTGTAAATTCTAGTTAACTACAGGATTATAATAAGTTAGCAGGAAAAGTGTCATAACAAATGCCACATTAATATTTTATCATATAATCAAATGTAAAAGTCAATAATTACATTTGGATATTTTAAATGTATAAGTTTTTTTAAATAGAATTTTAAATTAATAATTTGAAGTAAAATAAATATGCATTAAACATTTTTTAAGTTCACAATTTATTATTTGATCTGCATAAATAAAATAAGGTAACCTACATCATAATATTATCACTTGAATTGATCTTTAGTATATAAAGATTAATGATCCTTGGTTTAGAACAACGAAACCAAAAAAAAACAACAACAACAACAAAAATATTTTTATTTTTATTTTGTCTGATTACACAAAGATTCTCATAACTACTGCTATTGTTGCTGTTAACACCACCACTATTACTGCTGCTACTACTGCCACTGCTGCCAACACTACCACCACTATCACTCTTACTACCACCACCAATGTTACCATCACCACCACTACTACTACTATTACCATTACCACTGCCACCACCATCACTACTACTACTTCTGCTGCTACTACTACTACTACCATCACCACCACCACTACTACTACTACTACCACTACTACTACTTCTACTACTACTATTACTACTACTACTACTACTACTACTACTACAATGATTATGATGGTTATTATTATTACTATTGTTATTATTATTACAATCATATAATTTTTAATGACTAGTAATCTCTTAGAAATAATTTGAAATATAATTTACAAACTTTCCCAGTAGTAATACATTTATGTGGTACATTGTATTATATTTTATTTTTTGCAAATGGTCAATTATAATTTTCAGTTTCAATGTAGTTTAGTATTTATCTTTTGATAGCTGTTTTATGCAGTACATATATTGCTATTTATTTTAAATTATAAATAACCTATTAAAAATTTATTCCTTATGATGGTTCTAATTTTACATCATTGTTTATCAATTATAAAATAGTTTTAATATTACCATTTGATATCAATATCACCATTAACATTCTCAGCTATTACCACTCCACTGCAGACTAAAGGAGAGTTATTCTACTTTCTTTGATCCAATGTTTTCTTTCCCCACAGTATTCTATCAAACTTTACTAATCCATTCACACGTGGACTTTTTCTAGATCTTTCACAGCTTATTTACTTATAGTATTGAAATATTTAGCCCCATTTATCTGTGTGTTTCACATTTTCTAACCACTTCTTATTAAAAGTAAATTTATATTTGCAATTTAAGTTTCTATCTCTTGTACAGTTTTTAAACTTAAATTTTTTCCTTATTTATTAGTATTTTTTTGAGAAAATACTTATTGATTCTGTGGCCTTAAAAATCCTGAATTTCATATTACTTCCAAGCATTCATTTACATCATTATACTATTATGCATTGAGTGGTCAATTCTGAATTCAGAGATTGATTCTCAGTTAAGAAAAATTTAAAAAATTCTTATTTTTATAGAACTGTTGTAGACAAATTATCATCTTAGCAATTAAACACAACTATTAAGGAAGTATATCTGGTAATTTTGAATCCTTAATATTTATTTGCAGATAAAATTTACAAATGCATTATATTAGGTTTTATAACTCCAAAAAGTTTTTAATGAAATACAATTTTAATAAAGATATACAAAAACCCTTGCTCAATAACAGACATTGTTTTCTGATCACTTTTATTGTATCTTATAGCCACCATTCTTATGCATACATATTGTATTTATATCGGAGTGGTTTATGAATAAAATAATAATTCATATTTGTGGTATATTTGTGTTTTTTGTCTAAAGCAAGTGAAAGTAGTTAGAAATAAAATTATCAATAATAATGGTCCAGAGAGTAGTCACATCACATGTTCACCCATTTCTCTAATCCATTTTTTTTATTATCCTAGTTTTCAATTCCCCATATCTCATCCCATCTTTAATAACATCCAGAAGAGGCAATATTTTCTATCCTGTTTTCTTATTTCCATTCACAATTTTTTTCTAAAATATGTTTTAATAAACTATTTTTTTTCTTAATACATACTCAATCCAGTTTCTCTTTCTATCTCTACTTTTCTCAAACAATCTTCATTTTTTAGTTTACACTTTTCAAAATTTCTTCACTTGTCATTATATTCATACAACTTCTATAAAGTAAAAGACTTAAACCACCAAACACCACATGATCATTATTTCTTATGCTTGCTCATAACTATTATTAAAACAGGAATAACTCTCCATACAGTAATGCCACTCAGTGCAAGCCAGAGTAATCACTGATGAATGCCATAAGCCGGAAACTAATCTGGGGATATTGGATGAGTAGGCACTAGATAGGAATTTTATGCACAAGCCTTCTGGCATCCATTGGTTACTCTGGCTTGCATTGAGTGGCATTTCTGTATGAAGAGTTATGCCTGTTTTAAGTAAAAGAATTAATATTCTTAAATTATATTATTGAAACATCTCAATATATTAAATATAAAAAATATTGGTTTAAAAATGTTTATACACATTTATATAGACGAGTTGCAATATATTTTATATTTTGTTCCAACCCTATAGTATACAATAGCTCACATTTGTTGATAAACTTAGACTAGAATAGAATATAGTTATTAATAATAAATTGACGAAATGTGTACGACTTTTAACACAATTAAATTTTCTCTGGGCAATATATATTTTTTCAATAAGTTATAGAAACATAATAGACTAATCTTGTTATCAAAAAACTATAATTTGTCTAATTTTTTTTGATGTTTTTAACCAATACTAACTTAAGAATGTCTTAAAATTTTGTGAAACTTTTGATACTATGCTTAGAAAATATTTTATTATGTGAAATACTGCACATCAAATTTGGAAAGAATAACAAAGAAAGAATAAAATGTAAGTGCTTTCAAAATAAACTGAAGAAATTTTATTAATGAATATGATTATTTATGCACTCTGAGACAGAAAAATGGCTGTTGGAATAATTTATTTTCAAATTTTATTATATTTTTTTGAACACAACCATGTATGATACTCAGAAATGAAAAATGTCTGCTAAAGTATTATAAAATGTATTATATTTGCAAATTTTATTGTTTTTTAATTGTTTATTTAAATTTTATTTGTTTGTTTAGATTTTCGTGTGAATAGCATATAACTGAAGTTATGTATTGAAATCTTAAACTGGATTCCAAGAGATTGTAAAAGACCCAGAAAGAGATCACATGTGAGATGGATGGATGAAATAAGAAAGTGTGCAGGGGTGATGTGGAGAAGAGAAGCTAAAGATCAAAGAAGATGAATTGAACTTAGAGAGACCTTCATCCTGCAGTGGATTGATAATGGTTGATGATGATGATGTATTTTCATATTACATAGTTCGTCATTTCATAGTATATATGTATTAAATAAAAATATTCCCAATATTTCAATTATATTTTAAAGTCTTTCTTAAGAAAACTAATTTCTAGAGAATATAAACATAAATGTATTTAAATAAATATGTATATATAATGGTATGAAGGCATGAAGAGCCCATTTTAATGTTATGCCCCTCAAATGGAAGCGTCAATTTATAATGCTGCATGGGAAAGTTTAAAATGTGAGGTTAGTCCTAATCTTTAGTGAAATTTGTTACATAAATAGTGAGACTTTTATAACCATTTGAAACTATTTTCATGGCTATATAAATGACTAAATGCAAAAAAGGGGCTTGGACAATATATTAAGAAATCAAAGGGAAATTTTGATTTCCAAATACATTCAATAATCAGTAATCTATGATCTCAGGGGAAATATAATAGTTATTTGAACATGACATGTGATTAAAATCTGTTGTAACAAGTGAGCACAGATAAATAAAACAAGATATAAATATAAAGAAAAAATAATCTATATTTTATTTAAAATAAATTTGATACATGAAAGACATTGTTAACTTCAATAATTTTCAATTATTAACATAAATGATGATTTATAATGTTATTTACAAGAAAGGATTAAAGAAATATCAATAAAAATCTTTTCATAAATCTACATAACTGCTGAAAAGAAAGAAGCCAAACAAAAGGATATCGTAAATTACTCCTTTTATATCGTTATTTCAATATGTAATAATCCTTTGCTTTGCTGTAAAGGAATAGATATACATAAATGTAGACTATATATCTAATCAATACTCTTAAACATATGCTATCAGTTATGTATGTATACATATATAAAATATTGGATTCAGAAATTAATTTACCTGATTCGATAATAATTTCGTTGGGAGTTCACAATATATATAAAGAAACAAAACATTTATAATAATAATAAATAAAACAAAAAAAAAAAACATTTGACTTTCATTAAAGTTTTTTAAAGTCTGATTTTCAAAAGTCTAGAAATAGTTGTTTATCTTGACTTTCTCAGGTAATGAAAATTAAAAATATCTTAAAGACAATCATATTCTGTCAAGATGATGATTTGATCATACATTAAAAAGTTTCTTGTTATTGCGCTTTTATGAGATGATGCAAGATTCCTTGAAGTGCATGCTCAGTTGATATATTGAAAATAAATAACTATGTAAGTGGAACAATCTTTGGATTTTAAAATTTCTTAAATAAATTTTATTATATAATTGCTGTTAAGATGACATCCATTTTGCTAAGTATAGATAAAATCTCAATGAACGCATTAGCAGGAGTTTTGAAAGGATCCAGAAATCACCCCTTCCTATCTTATTAGCTTTTCAGCCAAACATTCTTCAAGTTTGACTGCTTAGAACTCTTGGTTTTTCTATGAATGAGTGAGATATCTGAGGTTTACAGCAGCTGGATTAAAAAGTAAGTAACGTTTTTATTTGTTTAGTTTATTGATATATTTTCCTATTATTGCCCCTATATAAGCATTGTTACAATCCTTCTAGAACAACTGCCATGTGTTGTAGCATCTGATTGCCTTTATAAAAATTTTGTAGAGTTATACATACATCTTTAAAAACAATATTTAGAACTCATGAGAGTAAATAAATATAATTTAATATATTTTAACAATTTTAAACAAAATTCTATGAATATTAAAAAAAAAAAAACTTCCAAAGATATATATTATAATCTAACTAAAGGCATACACAAAGAGAATGTAATTTTACTAATTTTAATTAGGAGTTTGGTTTAACATTAAATTTCCTCTTGATATTTATCTATACTTTGTTTGCGTAATTTAATGGAAATGATCCAAAAGTATTTATCAATTGTTTAAATAAACATTTTCAACAAAAGTACATTTGAACAGAACAAATAAAATTGGAACAAAAAATAAACAAAATTTGTTTTTTTTTTTTAATTAAATGTAAAATGTGATATAGGGATATTACTACAATATATGCATATATATATATATAATTATAGGGGATTTGAACCCAAACTTTAAAGCTCCCTTTAACTATCTCATACAACTGATACACATGACTACACACATGAAAAAAAAAGATCTTCAATTATCCTTTTCATATATGTGTGGTCATATAAGATAGATTGGATAGCTGAAGAGGGCTTGAAAGCCTGAGTTCAAATCCCCTATAATTACATCTAAACATCAGGGATATAAAGTATACCTGTATTTAAATATATATATCATATTCTTCAACCATTCTTGAATCACTGCAGAATCCAAAGTTTCTTTACATTTAATCCCATCTCTCTGAGTTATAGCTATTCTTCTAGCATCACATCAACAAATTTCCATTTATCCATCCTTTTCACATGTGGTCTCTTTTATAATCTCTTGGGATACAATTTAAGTTCAACTTTTCATCTGTTACTATCTCTTCTAGTAATATGTTGGTTCCTGCTCTATTTCAGTCTCTTAATTTTTTCAATAATGTCAATGATATGTTTGTTTTCTTATCTAAATACTTTGCTTTTGATCTCTTTTTGTTATTCCCTCTTACTTCATTAAATGATGTGAAGTCTCTACATTGCTCTTCTGTTATATGCCCAACTCTTAGATTCATAAATAAGAACTATAAAACAGATATATAATAACCTTTCTTTTCAAATATATAGGCATATTTCTTTCTAATATTAAGCTATTTTTATCAAATGTACTCAAACCAAGTTTAATTCTATGATTTGTTTCGTCTATTATGTTTCTGTTTGTATTAATTAATTATTTGGACTATGATATTTACATTTGCTAACTTCTTTTAATTCATGAATATCAATTTTTATTTTCTTTCTCTAAGAAAACTGATTGAATATTAGTCTTTTTAGTAATTTTTAGTGCTACTTTTTACTTTCATCTGATAATGCAATACTTTCTCAAGTTCTGAAGCATTGTTTGTCTTAAAAATTAAAGTTCTAAAAAATATTAGAATACTTTTGCTAGACTTTACAATGTAGCTCCAAATACTATATTGCTGTATTTGCATTAAAGAAAGATAAAAGGTGGCAAACTATTACCCTTTATGATAGGCTCTCATTTGAATATTACATCCTATTACTTATATATCCATATTTATGATTGGTCAGATAATTTAACATATATCATAAAAATGGCAGAGAACTTAATTTATATTGTAAAAAAAATAGCCATAGATCTAAAAGAACTCAACATATAACACAAGATGAGGCTAATTATACCCTTACCATTAATAGAAGTATAACCTTTTCTTCAATAATAGTAATGGCTTAGTCATATTATAATCATTTTTTTTAGTCAGCATACTTATCTGATTAAGTCATATTAATCCTTATCTTCTAGTTAAGTAATAATTAGATATCCACTTACTATTTATAATTGCAAAAAAAATCAAGTCAGATGTCACGTGACTAATTTAATAAGCTTGTGTTTACAAATGTTATATATAGAGCTCACAAAATAAGCTCTTAACAAGCTGTTCAGAATATTCTCAACTTAATAGTTATACATTAGTTATTACTTAATAGTTATATATTAGATAAAGTGCTGGGCTTGTCCTGGTATTTTTAATCTAATACATGAATATCCTGGCACCTCACTGATGACCCCAGTAGCAGAAACCCATCTGGGGTTGAGGATATTCTGCAAAGCTTGTTAAGAGCTTATTTTGCGAGCTCTATATATAACCGTTTATATTGCAGGAGTTATCAGATGACAGTAGGAAAGTAGGACTAAAGATAAATGTTAAAAAGACTAAAGTAATATTTAATCGATTTGCTCAAAATATGAAAATAAAGATTGATTATGATGAATTAGAAGAAGTTAACAGTTACAAATACCTTGAACAGATTATTAATACAGATGGAAATATAATGGATGAAATTAATCATAGAATTAAACTTGGTTGGAGTGCTTTTGGTAGAAATAACTTGATACTAAAAGGAAATATGCCTATTTGTTTGAAAAGGAAGGTTTTTAACAAATGTGTTTTACCAGTTCTTACTTATGGATCTGAGACTTGGACACTTAATAAAAGAGCAATACAGAGATTCCAGATAACTCAAAGAAGTATAGAGAGATGCATGTTGGGAGTAACAAGAAGAGATCGAAAATGCTATGTATGGGTAAGAGAGCAAACAGGTGTTACTGACCTCATTGAAAAAAATTAAAAGATTGAAGTGGAGTTGGGATGGACATATTGCTAAAAGAGATGATAATAGATGAACAATTAAAATCTTAAACTGAATTCCAAGAGTTTGTAAAAGACCCAGAAAGAGACCACATGTGAGATGGATGGATGAAATAAGAAAGTGTGCAGGGGTGATGTGGGAAAGAGAAGCTAAAGATAGGAGAAGATGGATTAAACTTGGAGAGACCTTCATCCTGCAGTGGATTGATAATGGTTGATGATGATTGGATGAATTGATTATTTGCCTATCTACATCGCAAAAAGCAATCCTCAGTTTGCTGATATTCTAAATATTTTTCAGCTTCATCTGGCCTAGATTTAAACATCATGATCTAACTAATTTTCTAGCACGATCCTTGTGCTTAATCATGCATGATTTATAATTAAAGTGTTACATAATGCAGATTATAAAGAAGCAAATTAAAAAGATCCCTACAGAATAATAACATTGTGATTGCTGGCTTATAGATTGTATGGATATTACAAAGTCATATTTTTAATACCCATCTTTTTATTTTTTTCTGAAGTTAAATAACCAGACTCTTTTTTGAGTGGTTGTCATTGATGATGATGATGATGCTAAGCTAAGATTTTTTATGAATATTTTTTTAATAATAATAAAATGCAATACAATTATATTACGTTTGACATTCATTAGAAAATTCTGTCTATAGAGTTTATTTTATTAAATTGTAGTCTGTTAGTAAAATAAATACGATTAAGATGATTACATTTGTTAAAAGAGCCATGTCTGCATAACTTTTGAATGCCATTTCGGTTGCCGTGACGAAATCTAAAATTAAAGTACTAATGAATCACTAGAAAAACAAGTATATAAAAAAATTTTTTTTAAATTAAAAAGTGTTATGGATAAATCACAATAATATTGAAAAAATATTTTATTTATAATTTAAAAAAAAAAAATTCAATGTATGATTGTTAACTCTTACAACTAGACAAGTCTGATCTTTGAAAGATAGCGCGATTTCTTGAGAGAAAAATGAGTTCTGCCCTGCAGCGCCACTCTGAAAAATGACAAATGAGGGAAACAAAAATCAGTTGAAATGTACTATTAAAGAATTTATCTGATAAATGTCGTTCTTCAAAGAGAAGATATGCATTGAAGATAATTTATTAAGCATTACTCAGGACAAAAAATAAACAAGTTATTTGTTTTTTATAAAATTCTCATTTCATATAATAGGATTTTCGTTGGCTAGAAACGCATATTCACCTACACTATTTTGAAAATAATGTTCATTAAATTTATAATAAGCCTCTGGGTAGCTTATTTCAAACCGCTTCTATCTTTTTGATTCTTTTAAAATAATTGGTTCACGTTTACCATTCATTTAGAAAACTAGCCGCACATTTACCATTGACATTTAACGTTCCCATCGCATGTTATTGAGCCGCGTCAACTCGTGCAGACTTGATAGCTAATAAAGTACAACTAATTAATTAAACAACTATTTAAAAATTAACAGCTTTAAAAAAAAAAAAAAAATAGAAAGACAAATTTCCCTTGGAAAAAAAAAATCAATCTTAAGCTTTTTTATTTCTCCAAATTCTGTCTTAACTATAATAAATTATAATATTAATAAAACAGTTATCCCGCAGAACAACATATAATAATGGATGTGGTTATGTAAAGTATAGAACCAATTTGTTGTGAATTCATGTGATAATTCAACCACAAAAACAGTTTTTTTGATGCATGTATATTATATATAAATAAAATATATTTTGTATACTGCAAAGACAATGTCCATATCATCGTTTGTTTTATACTAAAAGACAGCTCCATTCGTTAACTTGACAACCTTATTCGAGTCTTTATATTCTTTGCTCTCTTTATAAACATCACTTAGGGTATATGAGCACAGACTTTCACACGACCCACCGCTAACCACTCTATCTTAGATCACTGATACACTTGAACACATATAAGTCGAAAAGATAAATAATCACCAATATCTGTATTTCATGCTAAACCAGCAATCACCAATTGGTCCAGATTATCATCTCTTCACATATATGCAATAAGTGCTCATATATATATATATTAAGATAGCCAATCTTAATACTTTAACGGAAGGCTTCAATCCACTCCACACTCCAACCTCTTCAACCGTCCATCCAATTGAAAATCTGATGATAGAGCGCTTAAAGGCCACTCTGAGGCTGAGATTCTTGTAACACCCATGTTGAATCTAAAATCAATCTGATGTCTGTCCATCCCTTGTATATGTATTAAATGGATTATGTCCTGTATATGAGGGGTCAGACTGATTATAGGTCAACATGGGTATGACAAGAATCTCAGCCTCAAGGTGGCCTTTGAGCAGTCCATCATTGATTTTCAATTAGATGGTAAGTTGAAGAGTTGGAGTAGGGAGTGGACTGAAGCCTGTCCATTAAGGTATGAAGATTGGCTATCTTAATATATATCTGAACACTTATTGCATATATGTGTAGAGATGATAATCTGAACCAATTGATGATTGCTAGTTTAGCATGAAATACATATATTAATGATTATTTATCTTTTTGAAATATATGTGTTCAAGTGTATCAATGATATGAGATAGAGTGGTGAGTGGTGGGTCGTGTGAAAGTCTGTGCTCATATACCCTATATATTACATATATTGACACAGGTATATAATAAGCCTGTATTTCAGTTATTAAACATCACTTAGATGTTTTCTTCTTTTTACAGCATCATTCAATTGCTTTTTTCTCTCTTCTGTCTTTACACAGATTTTTTCTACCAATATCTATTATTTTTCTACTTTTAACTATAAACCCAATCTATTTTACATTTCATAATTTCCATAACTAACTAGGTTAACTTTTTCTGATGTTTAAGCAAAAAGTCATTATGGACCTCATAGTACATATTTGTTTATGGATCCTGGAAAACTGCAATTCTTTAATTCTCTATGACCCCTAGATTTTGTGCATATTTACCATATGGTAACAAATGAATTGTTTTGATTTATTTTACTAATTCTATTTTTTCAATAAATTAAATTTTTTTAATTCTTCAAATTTATATCTTAAAAACCTCTAATCTTTTTGTTCCCGTTTTTTAAAATTATCTAAAAAAATAACAAATTTGTTCTAACACTGATTTTCTCACTGTAGTATAATTATACTATTTGTGCAATCAAATAAACAATTACCTAATTACTTAAGAACTTGATCTATTCAATTACTGCTTTATAGTAATCAAAAATGCAAGTCATATATAGTGTGACATTGCTTTTATAAGTTTGTGTTGACAAACATGTAATATAGAGAGCTTACCAATAACTCAAACAGCTCTTAATTGTATCTTTTTTTTTAATCATTTAAAATTAATAATAGAATGGTTTGTTTTGCACAGAAATTGATAAGCTTAATTGCTTCAAAGTTCATATGAAGTATAAGCAATGGAAGCTATAAAGCTGATGACTATCTATGAATTTTGATCTCCGAAGTCTGGGCCCACAAGAGTAAATTTGAAAACCCCAGGGTGTCATATCTAGACAATTTTTTTTTTGCCTTTTATCAGTTGATTAAATTTTTAGCCTTCTTTTATTTAGCAATTTCTTTTGTGTGTGTGAAAATCTTTTACATTCTTTTCTTCTATTTGATTTTTCTTTTTCTACAATATTTTATTACTATTATTTATACTGGGCATTAGAAGAAACAGTTGATCATAGTTACATTAAAGTAGAAAGTGATAATAAATGCTATAAATACAATATTGAAAATGTTATGAGTGGACAGAATATTATTCTTATGATTACCAAGAGTTATCATTATTAGTAATAACTATATGTAAACAACTATCTAAAACAATAGTAGTAATATTAATAACAACAACAACAACAACAACAACAATAATACTAATAATAATAATAATAATAATAATAATAATAATAATAATAATAATAATTATAATAATAATAATAATAATAATAATAATAATAATAATAATAATAATAATAATAATAATAATAATAATAATAATAATAATAATAATAATAATAATAATAATAATAATCACCTTGCTAATATAAATAGGTTCTTTAAATTTTATAATCAGCTTTAAGTGCTGAAATGATAGAATAAAGAGTGTTAAGGGCGATGGTAGTAGAAAGCAATGTTTAATTGGTCTAAATTTAAGTTGTCTATTACTTATACCTGATTTCAAATAAAACAAAACAAACATACAATACATAACATAGCACTATGAATAGTCTTGTTTTTTTTTTATTCGATTATAATGAGTGCTGAACCTCCTATCCTTATAACTTAGATTTCATTGGGGGAATTGAAGAAATATCAAGCAAATAGTTGACTCATAATCAAACCATTTAATTATCTAATACTGATTTCAAAATGTGCATCTAAATATTTTTTCATAGAAGTTAGACAATTCTGTATGATTTCAAATATGTTTACATTTTGAAATAAATTAACATGTTGGAAAGGAGATAACACAATATAGATCTAGTACTATAGTTTATATTGCAGTAAATTCCTCAAGGTGACGATTATATCGCTAACTAGATTTTCTTATTTACTCAACTATATATACCTGTTAAGATGTTAAAGTTATATATATATAGTTATTAAACAAGACAGCTAGAAGACAGCTCAATTATTATTTAAAATAGACATGATAAATTTCATGACATTCTCTCTCTCTCTATATATATATAGTAACCTAATATTTACCATTGTAATTAATTAATATAGGCAAAAATCTGTAAAAAGTTTATTGACTTTTTTTTCTAGTTAAACGAAGTAGTAAATCCACTACCATTATTGGTCAGATAGCAGAAAATATGTCAACAGTTGGTGGCCGAGTGGTCAGCACAGCCGCCTTACAAGCAGTTGTCCCGGGTTTGCGGGTTTGCTTCCCGGCCGATGCTTTGACACATGGAAAAAAAAAAATGAAATGTAAAAATTCTCCTCTAGTGCTATTTAAAAGAATAAAATTTTATAGAAAGTATTTAAAGATGTCTTCTGAGCAGAATTTACTGATAAATGTGTACCTAAAATATGTGCATCTGTGTTATTATTTTTTGTTTTGTTTAAAAAGAGTGGCTGAATTTTTTTATTCACAAACAGAAAAAAAAGTACACACATAAAATTATAGACAAATATACAGCATAGGATACATTATATCAAATATAATAAAACATAAAACTTGAAACAGTTCTACAATAACTATACGATATGAGATTACATTTAGCTAAAATAGTAAAATTAACTATCCATTTAAAATATATATATATGCATGCATGAAATTTCTGTATGTTTAAAACTTAATCAATTTAAAAGTTACAAGTGTGAAAAACTAGTAAATTAACTTAATTAATTTAGCATTATAATTCAGTTAAAATGTATTTATTAAAATGAATATATTAAATAAAATATCTGAGAATTTAGAGGATCATTATAAATTATTTAATTGATAAAAATAAATGATTATAGATTTTTTTTTTAATAATTCAAATTAAAGTATAATATTAAACATTTAGTATTATTATTGTTATTATTTTCTTTAATTTTAATCAATAAATGGAAATTTACGTGCTCAGATAAACATAGACATTTATTTTCGATCAGCTGCTATTTCTTATTACTACAGCAATGGACAATTTTTTCCTAGAAAAACTTAAAAGAAGCAAAGAGTTATGGGTAATAATGAATAGCTTCCAAGAGGCTATATATAATCTTTTAAAAAAAACTAAATCAGTCTTTGTTAAACTATAGTGCATGCAAGATCTGGTTGAATTTAATTTTAAAATAGCTATTTTGACTATCTTCTCCAGAATTGCACAATAGACCAATTTACTCTGGGAATTTTGTCTCACTGGCAAAATGTATTTTCTTCTTGAAGTAATAGATAAGCTATAATAGCAACAACAGGAACTATCACCAAATACTATTTCAAAGAAAATTCAATTTATTGTTTTTAATTATTAATGGAATTTTGGAAAATTGCTTGGATACTCATTATAACATTAATCAAATCATGTCTATCAAAATAATATTAAAATAACTTGTTTGGAAATTATATTGATTCCTCACTATGGATTAATGGAAATTAAAACTTTATACAATACAAGTCTAAATCCAGATATAAATTTGCAGTTTTGGAGAAAATGCTTAATTCTTAATGAAAATCAATGAAGTAAATTTGGTTTACAGATTATGATTTATTTGCTAGATCATATAAATTATTAAAATGGTCTGAATTATATAGCAAAATAAATTATGTGTTTAAACCAAAGGATTAGTTTTAGAAGGAACTTTATTTAATGAAAAATATATCTATAGATATTTTAATTTAAAGGGGAAAAAATATATACATAGATATTTCAGTATAAAAGAAAAAAATAATAATACAAAATTAATCAAAGAATAACACAATAAATATTTTCAATAGCGTTCAGTGAATTATATTATTATTAAAAACATTTACATTAAAATAGGAAACAGAAAATACATCTCACTGGAGGTTAAAGCACTGATGGACAAATACACTTTCTGCAAAAATTATCTCATGAGGTGATTTAATTATCCCTTTGTTTGATTGTCTCTAATTTTTTATATGTGTTAAAATTTATTGCATTATTATTGTAAAGATAAATGCACTTTGTGCACCATAATGCATATAGTATAAATGTATTTCTTATTTCTGTGAAGCAGGCTTTTGTAAAATATTATAATTGAATTTATAGTGCCATTCTTTTTCTGATAAATTTTTATAATATAAAATCGAGTGTATTGTAGGCTACTATTCTCAAAGAATATCTGTTTTTGCTTCTCTTCTGATCTGTGGACAATTCACATATAGTGTCAATGTTAAGTATGTTTCTCTTATGACTCATGAAGTATAATGTTGGTAATGACCACATGTTCATTTTGAGTAGTGAATCAAAAAATTTGGGCTACTGCCTTTAAAATAACTAAAAAATTCCACCCATAAGGATATTAGTGTACTAATGTTCTCTAAAGAATTAAACTGCTCTCTTTGCATTAAAATACAATTCAACATTTATAATAATGAATTTATGATTATGAATATCATAAAATGAAATTATAATAAATATCATAAATTGATAAGAAGACATTCTAAAGTGGATTAATGTACCAACTATACAATCCAGAATAGGATTAATAAATATGCTTTAATCAATTTCTTAAAAAATCATTATATTAAGTGTTACTACAAATTTAAATCTAGAAATCTAATTACCTTGTACTTCTAATTTAATGCTTAGTATTTACATTAAATTATTGCCATAATTTGAATACAAGTACATTTTATATACTTGGAGTTCAGACAGGATATTTGAACACTGACTTTCAAGCTTCCTTCAGCTATCCATTCTATCTCATACAATTGATACACATGACAACATACAGGTGAAAAGGATAAATGGTCTCATATAATATTAAATTGTCCATACACTTTACTACTGTTACTCAGTGCTTTATTTACCACCCTTTTTTACACTTTACAGTTTCGATCACCCCAGAAATCTTCTTCAGTACTTTATTCCTTCTAGCCGTAACTGCTGCAGTTGAGGCTAGAAGATATAAAGTTCTGAAGAAGATTACTGGGGTAATCAAAACTGTAAACTGTAAAAAAAGGCGGTAAATAAAGCACTGAGTAACAGTAGTAAAGTGCATGGACAATTTAGTATTATACGGTATACATTTGGCAATGCAGTAAAAAAGAGTAGTATCTCCAATATATGTATTTCATGTTGAAACAGCACTCATCAATTGGTCCAGATCATTTTTTCCCATGGTAGCAAATCTTTCAACTTTATGGACAGGCTTTAATCTAGTCCATCCTCCAACTTTTCAGCCATCAATTCCAATACAATTCTGTTGATGGAACACACAAATCCCTTGTCAATGCTAATATTATTGTCACATGCATGTTGACTTTAAGTCAATGTGACCCTTCATGTATAAGACCTTGTCCACATAGATGAAGGATGGGTAGGATACAGGCTGAATCTGTAATAATTTCAATAAAAGTATATTTTATATGTTTGGAGTTCAGATAATTATAGGGTAATTCGAACACAGACTTTCAAGCTCCCTTCAGACACAGACTTTCAGAACACAGACTTTCAAGCTCTATCTCATACAAACTGATATATATGACCACAGATATGTACAAAAATAAGTGATCTCCAGTATACATATTTCATGTTGAACCAGCACTCATCAGTTGGTCCAGTTAATTATCTCCCACACATATAGCTGAAGAGTTGCAGGATGAAATAGATTAAAGACTACCCATTAAAATTTGAAGATTTGCTATTTTAATACAAACCAAAGACTGATTATGTATATATGTGAGAAATGATGATCTGGACCAACTTATGAGTACCAGTTCAGCACAAAATATATATATTGGAGATCATTTTTCTTTTTCACGCATGTGTGGTCATTTGTATCAGTTATTTGAGGTAGGGTGGATAGCTAACAGGGGCTTAAAAGTCTGTATTTAAATCTCCTATAATTACATCTGAACTCCAAGTATATAAAATGTAACTTGTATTCAAATTATTACAGATTCAGCCCATATTCTGTCCATACTCTTCTACATATTTAAATTGGAAAGATCCTATACATGAGAGGGCACATTGACTTAATGTCAACATGGGTATTACAATAATATTGGCATCAACAAAGGATTTGGGTATTCCATCAACAGATTTTCAATGGAATGGATGGCTGAAGAGTTAGAGGGTGGAATAGATTAAAGTCTGCTCATTAAAGTTTAAAGGCTTGCTATCTTAATATAATACTGAGCATTGATTATATATGGGTGTAGGAGATGATGATCTGGACCAACTGATGAATGATGGTTCAGATATATATATATATTGGAAATCATTTATCTTTTTCATGTGTATTGGTTCGTTGAGATAAAGTGGATAGGAGAAGGGAGTTTGAAAGTCTGTGCTCAAATCCTCTATAATTAAATTACTGTCAGTAAATTATAAATGTTGAAATATTCTGCAAAGTGTAAATATTTCCACAGGATATTCTCAACGATTCGTGAAAGTAGGATTACTTATCGGAGGAATTACAAAATTTGTTTATAATTGTTGAATTATTTAGTTTATAGTTATTGTTAGTGTAGTAATAAATAAATAATAAAGTTCTCAAGATAATGCTGAGATATGAAGATATAGGTAACAACTTTATATTATTATTAATGGCATTGAACCAGAGAGTAATATGTGTGATTTACATTTTATATGGAAGTCAGGTTGCATTTAGTTGAACTATCTTATGAACTTCAGCAAGTTTATTCATGTTTAACTGTTTTTATGCTTTATTAGTCCTTGAATAAAAAATCTAGCTATAAAAAAATTATGCTCATGTCTTGCGTTGGTGGTCAAGAGGTCAGCGCGACTGCCTTGCACCAGCAGGCAGTTGCCCGGGTTGCGAGTTCGCGTCCCGGCCGATGCTATGACACTTAAAAAAAAAAATTATGCCCCCCTCTTTCATTAATAAATTTTGATTTCAATAAGAAAACTGTTATTATTGCTTGGTGTGTGAATATTAAAATCATTTTATCTTATTCAGGATGTAGTCAGATGTCAATACCATGACTTACTTTCTATCCTTAAAATTAAATGAATAAATATGTATTATTATCACTATTTATAAGTAATGAAAGTAATACATGGATTTGCTTATTATAAGAACTAAGATAATATTTAATTTAACTTACTCAACTCATCCTGCTATCACATGTATATATGTATGTTGACTGAAATGAGAATTTTGATTAAATAAACTAAAACTTTTGTCAAAATTCAAGCATTACATAACATTGATCAGATAAGTACTATTATCTAGATCATTCAGCTATGTTTCTATAGTTCTAATTCATATACTCATAAGCTATAAAATTTATCATAAGACTGTTTTTCATATACTAATGTTGTTATGCAGCATGCAAACTATTTATAAGATCAAGATTAGTTACATCTATATAAGTAAAACAACAGTTTATCTGTGGCAAATTCATATAAGTCAATGCTTAACAAGCTAGCATTGTAACCATGTAATGTATTGCTTACTATATATCTATATACATATATTGTAATGATTTGGAGAAAGGGTGAATCTGGTGTGATGGAAGTCATCATCATCAACCCTAGTTAATCAAATTTAAATATACAATGAATATAATGAATATGAGCATGAGAGATCAGCCAAAACAAAAACTAACTATAAGTTCACCAGCATTACAGAGAATAATAATAATTCATTATTATCAATAATTAAAAAAATAAAATCAATGGTCCATCTTGTGACTGAATTTGAAATGGTCCACTATGCACAAGGTTAATTATTCAGCCCTTGCCAAGCTTGGGGCAGATTATATAAACAATAATTTGGATGCACAAACTTAAGTGGTAATCCATAAGACTCTAGCAATTAAAACATAAATTTGGGATACTAAAACATGCTGATCATCATCAATGCTCTCTTTCCACTTAGCACCATCTATGTACTGATCAACTATAAACTTAATTTTAAATTAATAATAAAATAAAATTTAATGCATGAACTTTAAAGGATATATCTTTATGCTAACCAGGATCATCTGAATGTCCAAAACACTAATCATAATCCCTAATCCATATAACTGACCATTATACATGAATCCAGCTCAGAGAGCAAGACTTCTATAACTATTACTTTGAGAAAGAGATAATACCAACAAATAATATTCTAAATATATTTTAGGATTAAATAAATTCACTGGAATAACTTAAACAATGAAATATCAATTTATTAATTAGAAACAATAACAATAAATGAAAGGTCTGTAGGCTATACTATAAATATGAATACATGATTCTAATTTTGAGTAATACAAAAAATATGTTATTACATTGTAATTTGCATTATCTTGGTAAAACATATATGTGTATGTGTTTAGTTATTAATTATTAATTTTTTCATAATTCCCTAAGTCTCATACACAATTCTTTGCTAATGCCAGCATGCCAACTAAAAGAGGACAAGTGTAACCTCATATCTGTCATCCATTGGGTAGTAAATCACCGAGCATTGGTAAAGGAACTGAGGTGTGATCTGGTTCGAGGTTTTAATCCCTCATCTAGATCATCTTTGTGATAATTTGCCAAAACTCTTGATTTTATTACATGAAGTTACAATGACTTTTTTAAAAATTCACCTTAATTAAAATCACATTTTTATTTCAAAGCATTTTTGATCCATTAAAAAAGATCAGAATAAATTATCCTAAATTTTATCACAATATATTTTACAAGCTTTAATTTAATTTTTTTTTTTCTTAATCTAATTAAAAATAGATAGGGAAATTTTATAATTACCAATATACACCTGGATCTCGTTTTATGCGATAGATAGGTTCCTCAGAAAACACGTGCAAATGAAATCGCGCAAAAATAGACGTAACTTACATTGAAAAAGGGGGGATGCGGTCTGTGATTTTTCAAAATTCGCGTAAAAGCAAAGCACCAATGTAAAATTACTTTAAAATTCGTTCAAAAAAAAAATAAGGAAATAAAACATGACTAATAAAAAATTTCAAATTTGAAAACTTTTTTTAACTATAATATTTAATTTTATTCAAAATAATATATTTTTATGCATAATTTACAGTACAGTAATTTACATTTTTTTATACACATTTTAATTATTATCGCTATTTGCCCAAAAACACGTTCGTTTGCAAACTAGTAAAAAATCTGATTCTCATGTGATGTGATGTATTTGGCTTCTCCTTAAACAGAGTCAAGAATATCTTCAGCAATTATTCTCACAAGAGGAAATACAACTAGTGCCAAGTTCACTCTCATATTGTGTTAATGGTTTTCTGTTGATGACGACGATGATGATTTTATTAATTGTTTATGAACTTAGACTTATGATAATAAAAAGACATTCATTCACCACTGTTGGGAAAAATTTAATTAAAACTAACAACTAAAAATTAAATTCTTATTTTTGTCTTTAATTTTCAATTCCGTTTAAAAATCAAATTTCGTTTTGCATCACATTAATTTCAAGTTGCCCGTAAGTAATTTTTAAATTGTTAATTACAATTAAAAATCAGATTTTAATTGTGCCCACTGCTATTACTGACCTTTTAAAAATAAACTTGTGGACACTAAATGATTAATAATTGATTACATTCTTTTTTAAAAAGCAAAAACAGAATGTGATTTAAAATGCAAAATTAACACGCACAATGTTTGAACAAATTTACATTATAATCTGTGTATTTCATCTATTATAATTTTGTAAAATTTAATGTGTGTATACATAAAATGTGGAAATCATGATTTAAATTTCATTATTGCATAAAATCTTACTATTATAAAGCACTGAAAATATTGAAATAACTAAGATGAAAGTAGAATTCCAATAATGTGCTATTACTTTCAATATAATGTGAGTGTGCAAAATTTATTATTTAAAGTAATAGCGCATTATCGGAGGTCGACTTCCAGTGAAACACGAATCGCGTAACTTCAAAATCGTGTTAAATAAGTCCACATAAAAAGAGACTCAGGTGTATATCTATTGTAACATAAAAAAACATGCTTGTTTTAATTATAAAAATCAGAATAAAACATTAAATAGTTCTTTTTAAATGTTTAATTAATAATAATTTTTTAAATTCAAAATTATTATTTAACTCTTAACTGTTATTTTAGTGTAATATAATAAATATCTACAAAAGAGTATTTTTTTCTATATGTAAAAGCGTTGACCAGGAAGCGAACCTGGACCAGCAGCTTGTGAAGGCAGCTATGTTAACCGCTAGGCCACCAATGCTTGACTTTTTGTGTTTATTTCTACTTTTCCTTTTCAATTTTATATATACACACATTCACACACTACTATGTTGTTGTATGCCATGAGATACATAACCATCTCAATATATATAATAAAATAGCCTACTGATTTTATTAATTGAACATATTAGAAATAAATTTCAATGAGACTTTCAATTAAGATATGTCATTGCAAACCCACATATGTTATTTATTTTGTCTAGATATTTGTGATTAATCATTTTATTAATTCTGACTTTAAATTTTACTTATATAATCTTTTAGTAAAATTAAAAACGTATAATTCAATTTAACATGATTATTCTTAATATTATTCTTTCCTAAATTGTGCACCAAAGCAATAAAATGTTATATTCCAGAAAATGTTGATGAAAGAAGCAATATTAATTCATGCTGATATTTGATAATGTTGAATTTTTAGAAAGATAACTTTTTATTATATTTGTTTGTCTGTTGTCTTTGTAATAAACCACCCATATAATCTTTGGTACCATTAGAAAACACACACACACACATATATATACATATATATCAGAGAGTGATCAGATTATCAGCAAAACAAAGTAATAAACTTTCAACAAAATAAAATTAAAATGTCGGTGTAATCTTAAAATGCATATAAAAAGTGTCAATTTTCTTGTAATTCTTTATCAGCTGAATATAGATGTAATGGTCCTTGTGAATTTTTTTGACAGAGTACTTCTTTGTAGTAGTAATAGTAAAAAGTATATACTTTAAACAATATATTTTCATTTAAGGCATCTTCTAGAGAATTATATGAGATTTTTCTTGGTATTTTATAACAAACTAATTAAAAGAAATAGTCCTGTTTGCAGAAATAGTCATTTTTATAGCCTTAATCCAACAAAGTAAATTTATTTACATCTTATAGTACAATGAATAATAAAACTTCCTGTAAACATTCAAATAAATCATAATATTGTGAAACAGTCAGTTTTATCCACCTGCCTGTTTCACATATTTTATCACCACACCTATCTCATGCCAGGTTTGAACCCTCTCAGACTACCCATTTAAACAACCTTAAATTACGATATATGCAAAATCACGTATATATATGCGAGCGGTAAGTCTGTAATTTAATAGTATATGTATATATTACAGATATGTATTGATTTTAAAAGATTTCTAGTTTAAGAAATATTTTAATTCAGTGTTAAATTAGTTAATTTATGAGTCTTTTGTTTTACCCTGGGTGACTGCCAGACCGTGGTTAAATTGAATGTCTGTGTAAGTTGAGAAATATCAACCATAGGATATTAGATCATTGAGCAGAGGTGAAAGGATTGAATGTTGGTCGGATTCTGGATCACAGCATCCGGATTTGATCAGCTTTAATGTATTTTGCCTGTGTTCTAGATTTTGTTACGTGGAGGGACAATTCTTACCGTTACAATTGTGATCCATTGTTTAATGATCATAAATTTATAAGATATATTATTTGAAATTTCATTATGTAAAGAGGCAAAGATGCCAGATTTACACTATAGACAAAAAAGAGACAACTGAAAATTTAGGTGGCCATTTTCTTATTAATTATCACATACTCTACTGAATAGTCATTAATACATATAAAAATAAGTTGTGAGAAAATCAGCATATAATATAAAATAGGTAATTATGCTATTAATAAGTTGCACCACCAACATTAAACATAAATATTCAACATATATTTCTTATGATTGGATCTAAAAGAGGTTAAATATCAGGATATAGACCAATTTTCTAGCCATTCTTAAACTTAGGGCATAATACAAAAACAATCATCTGCAGGCACATACATGGCTATCGATTATAATAAAAAAATTCTGGGCACCTGATATATGATAATGATCATCAATGCTTTGACAATTTGATACCATGAGTGTACATGAAATTATTTTACACTCTATATAAATAAAGTGCAGTGAATGGACTTTAAAGATATTATCTTTGCTCCATTCAGAGATCTATTTCATTGACCAAACACAAACAAATGTTACTACTGTACCGGTCGAAATTGTATGTTAACTCAACATGATTCACAGCCTGAGTAAAAGTACCTCGAATCCAACCATACGCGAGATCAAAGATAAAGAATACTTATGGATTCTGCCCTGTTTACCCACACTCTAAATCTGCCAACTAATTAATAACATTTTCAAGGCAAGCAATTAATCTTTTCTACACTCTGGCCCAATAGCATCAATGGTGGAGCATGAGCCTCAACTAATTCTAACATCTAACTGTAATATTGATTCTAATTAGACATATTCATTAACTTAAATATAGAAATGGTATTTATGTGACCTACAGTCATCAGATAGCAGCACAATAATTAAATAGAAACATTAATTTTAGGATAAAATGAATGGAGATGGATCACAGGTAGCTTAAATTCACATATACATTTAATAAAAACATTTGGATAACTCTTCTAATGTCTCTCTGTTTTATTTCATTAATTTGTTAACATACATTTTGATACAGTCATTAATTATGCCACAAGTAAGGGAGCAGTATAGTTCATATGATAATTTAAATAAATGAAACGATTAGAGTTTTATGGTAGATGCCCACCCAAGTATGTGATATGCGAAACAAATATTTTAAACATAAGTTTAATCTAAGTGAAATTTATTTAAGAGAGAAAATAATTGAATCATATTTTAGGAATTGGTTTCAAAGAGAGTGACATGTTTAAAATATAAACGGATTGCAATATTCTATTTGCAACTAAATATTTTAAGATTGTAAAACAAATAAATTAATCAGACCATAGTCAATCTGCCATGATGTGCTCAGAACAAAAGAAATTAATTAAACCCAGCATTTGATATTATCTAGCCAGCATAGACTTAATTCCCCTGCCCTGTGAGTGATGCCAAGAAATAAAGAATGAAATGGTCAGCACCATTAGCAAACCTCAAGATATTTCAGGTGAAAGGATGGGAATCACCAAGGCCAGCTAAGCTCAGCTTGCCCCCATTCTTCTCATTTTGTCTTTCATATCCTGTCAAGAAAAATTCATATCCAGTGAAATTATCATTTGGTCTAATTCTGATTTAGCAATCACAAGGAACGAAAACAAGTGATCAAGCAAAATGCTGGTAAGGCAAAATACAAGTATTGGAAAAATCCATTTTTAGAATTTAAATATAAAATTGTACTGAGCTAAGAAAGGTTATATATATATTATACGGATTGACCAAGATCGGACCAACAAGAATAAAATAAGCATTAATATTATTACGAATATCATTTATGGGTGACACGTCTCTCTCTTCAAAACAAAATCCCTTTAATAATTTAAAGTTAAATATTTATACTCTCTCTAGTTTATGAGAAGAAACTTTCTAAAAAAACCCTCCCTTTCATTTTTATAACATGAAATAATAAAAGTAAAAATCAGTCATATATCACATGACCTATATTATATATAACATGAAATAATATAATTAAATAAAATCTCATACTTGACCTAGTGTCTCCCCCAAAACAAAACTGTCTATGCATGAGATATTTCAGACTTCATAATAATATAAAATTATTTCATCTTGACAAAATAGGTTGCTCCAAGTAGTAATCATTTAGAACTAAAGAGTTAGTTATTTACCGACAGTCATTGGTCGGAAAATATAAGCAAAAATATTTAATTATATCAAACTTTTGTTGAGATGGAACAAATTGGCATATAGTGATATTATTTTAAATGGCATTTAGCAATCTTAAACAAATATATTCGTAAGTAAATAATAATAATAAATTTTCTGAACCACTTTAAGAAAAAGTTTAGCATTAAGAGGCATAATTTTGAGACAGACAGAATTAGAGCAGAGACATTAAATTTAAAATTATAGCAAATCAAAGGTTACAGAATTTAGTTAAGCAGTTATATTAAATTAAAGGGTATTTCATTTAAGAAGACACTAAAGGTAGTGAAATTACATTATCAGGTCAATTGGAGTTTTTAATAATAAATTAGGCAGTTAGAAATAAACAAATTGGGAACTTATTACCTAATTTTTCCTGAGTCTTTTGGAAATTTGGATCCCACAATGAAATACGAATTTCCACACAGGAATAGCTAGCTATGAATTTTAATTTAAGAGTTCAACAGTTCAGCAGTCCAACAATTACACATTTTGATAAAGTTTCTCTGGCTTATGGTATTTGGTGATCATCTTTGGGACAGTGGGAGACAGGAAGGCTACAAGGCCATCTACTCCACTACCATGCTTCTAAACATTTTATATTTATTTAAAATTTAACCAGCATGAATTCGCCAGGCACTCACTGAATGAAAACTATGACTGGCTGACCTCTATTGTTCTCATGGGTTATTTATATCCTTTTCTGATTACTTTTGGGAAATTCCCTTTTTCATTTGCCCAAGGCTAAGTGGATATATTGAAATTCCAATGACTGCAATTATCAACCTAAAATATTTTGCATTGTATTCTTGAGATCCACTCTCCCGATAAACCCAATGATTTTATTGTTTAAAATCTATTTTTAATTTAATGTAGATGTGAAGAATTCATGTTTCAAATATCTTTTCCATTTTAATTTTACTTTAATTAGAAAATTCCATTACCATTTTGTTAATGGATTTTCTTTTGTTTGCCACTACAGAATATTAGCAGGGTTTATCATGAAAGTAAATCACCAGAATAAAATACTTAAAAAAATAGGATATTAAAATTTATTTATTGATTTCTATAAAAGTTTTTGTCTGTAATTATATATATATATAATTACAGACAAAAACTTTTATACATATCTGGGCCCCTCCAATATTTATAATAAAAATATTTTAAATAGAAAATTGATATTTTAATCACTTATTAGCTGGCCTAAAATTAAATGTATATAAAATGGCAGATGGAAAGTTTTACAAACATCGTAACATGCATGGATCTGGTTTGATCCTAGTCTAGAAATCTAGAAAGACATAAGCATGGATCTGGCCTACGGATTCATTGCTTCACTACATTTATATAAACTAACTGTTACTACTCTACAGCTATCTAAGGATCTCAAAGATCTTAGAAACTGTGAGTAATAGAAAATATAAATGTATACAGTTAATTTATTTTAATTTAAATAATCTTAATGGAATAATTTACAAATTCCTTAAAGTACAATGCTATGATGAAGTCAGCTTGCACACACTGCCAATTCACAGAACAGATAGCTGGAGAAATAAATGATTAACATTATTATTTTTTAACAATGATCTAATAAGGTTAACCAATGAATAATAAATAAGAAAATTCAGAAAAGATATAATATGATAATTTCAAATCTAACTCATTTTCTATATAAAAATTTAATTTTATATAGCAAATAAGATTAACCTGTTGATTTTTATTACTAAATTAATTAACATGTATTTTAAAAGTATCATTCCCTTTTCTATGATTAAAACTTTCAATATTTCATACTGAAATATACAAATTTAAGATTAGCTAAATTCTTCTTTATCTTTTTTAATAATGTTTAAATTTGAAACACTACATTATATAACTAAGAAATACATTTTCTCGAAAGTGCTAAGCCATTTTAATTGATTAATTGCTATTAATTCATATAGTTTTATCAAATTTAAGATTAGCCAAAGCCTTCTTCTCTTTTTTCTTATGAAAATGTAATGAACCTTTTAGGGGAAATATAACATAAAATTAACATTGTTTCAACAAAAAAACCTTAAATGCAAAATTCTTTACTATTAATTATTATTGATATTAAAAAAAATTTGCAAATGTGGTATAACAAAACACGTACCTCTCACTAGATAGAGTACACTACTGAATATATATCTATAATATATCAGACATACATGCCTACATATTTATATTTAATTAAAATGGTTTTGACTTAAATATGGTTATTCAAAACTTCTGGATTCATTCTCATAACTGTAATATATCCCCAACCTGTATTTATGGTCATCCGAAGGACTCCAAGTGACAATCTTATACAAATATAAGGATTACGTGAAGTGAATATATTACCAACAAGAACACTTATTTTATGTAACATGAGAGGGGTTTTGACCATCGGCTAGCTGTCTCATGGTCGGGTGGTGTCACAGCCGGGAGTAGTTATGAATGGGGTTAAGAGTTCTTTTTTTAAACACATAAAAATAAATAAATAAATGAATCTACAAATAAATATCACAATAAGATTTGTTGAGAGTTTCATTATCAAATCAGTTTTTATTAAAGACTTATAACGATCACTATTATTCTTTGATCTTTTAAATGAAATAAATAAATAATTCAACACTCGACTTTTCATTCTAGATTTAATATTATAAAAAATGTAAAAATTTACTACTCTGTCATTTTTATATGCACGCATACACCATTCTTTCCAATAGATTTATCACACATAATCAAGTAGTGAAGGTCGATACTAAGAAAGGTTTATTTCACGTGACCTCCGACAATAATTATGTTATTTTTGTCCACAATTAAATAAGTCTTTAAGAAAATGTCATTAAATTAACTTAGATTGTCACCTTCATTTATTTTAAACGGCAAAAATTTCTTTCTCATAAAGAAAAAGAAAAATCAGTACTTAAAGTTCTTTACCTGAATTTTCCCTGGGGAATTAGTGGAAGCAGATTTATTTATTTTAAAAAGTTCCATTCATCACAGGTAATAACAGGTAATTCAATGCGAAGGTTCCTGTTCTTCATGTCCATTGGTTGATGAGGTTCAGCTTGGTTTCAGATTGGGAATTATATTTTATTCCAAGGCATCTTGATGTTATTGGGCAAGGCAGCTACAGTTGGTTGGAATTAGGGGTTTGAATCCAATATGATATGTTCTTACCCTGACATTTCTTTTGGATCTGCCATTACGTAAAAAAAATATTAAAACTTTTAATATTCTGGATTTATGATTTACTATTCATGGCTGTAACTCCGCAGGGCCAAGACAAAATGCATTGTGGATGACTCTCTTTTATAGCCCCCTCTATTTGTTCTAGAAGTTTCTTTCTGATTTCACTTTCTGTTCCAATACTGATCAACCAGATCTGGTTGACATGTGAAAACTTTTATCATAGCTTTTATTGTACATAAAAGAAAGTGAAATGTCATTTCTGCAGGAAACTCCTAGTTTTTTAAACGTGAAACAAAAATCTCATTTCACTCCTTTCAACTACTTAATCCATTCATACACACATTTGTCACACACACATATATCATTTCAAAATGACAGAGTCCCTCTCCCATGTTTGTGTGTTTGTAACCACCACCACATATTAAAAATTAAATATTATATATCTACATCTACATATTTGTTTAAATACCAATTAATAATATTATTTGTGACTGGGTTTGAACCCATTCTGTCACAGTAGATACATAAATGAAAATGTGGACACCAACTATGCTTTATTTTACCATGGATTTTCTTTTAGTTCTTTTTTTTGTAATTATAATTTCAGTGTCTTTGCATGTCAGTTTTTGTTCATTTCTTTAAATGACAATCAGTTTCTTCTTGTTTTTTCAAATGTTCAACTTAAAATTATAATAGTTTCAAGGATAGATTATATTAATTGAATTTATCCACTATTTCCTTAAAAGTTCTATTAACTTTTTGTAGCATCATGTTTGTAATGTGAATAAATATATGCAAAAACCTGCCCCCAAAATGGCCTGTTTAAACTAATAATTAGCCATTTAGTTATGCTAATAACCCATTCACATTTCTTTAATAAACCCTAAAATCTCCTCTTTGTCAGTTGCCAGGAGTATGACTAATATAATTTAGTCAAAAATGCACTAGGCAAAAATTTCTAACTTCACCAAGTTTAAGCTTATCTCAAATACATTTTTGCATATATTTATCCACATCACATTTACTTGCAATACTGCATACCAAAATTTTCAATGTTACATCAAGTTTATAGTTTAAAATGATAATAATTTCCAGATAAACACAGATTTCCATAATAAGTTAGCACAGATTGAATTTTTTCAATATGGGACTTTATCATATCAGATTTCCATGTCAGGTTAGTACTGACTGAGACATTCATGCATTTGTATGGACAAAAAGGCTTGTTACAAATCTCTTCTAGGGATTTTTTTCTACATTTTCTTTTACTGAACAGGCTACATGCTGGATAATATCTTTTTAAACTAATAATGAAATTAATCATACTTCATATTGCAATCGTAAAGTCTGACTGTTTTCTTAATAGCTTAAGTGATACTGCTGTTTTTTTCAACAGGTGGATCAATACTGATTACTAGTCTAAATATTAAAGTCTATTGCTTTAATATGCACTTTATCATATTTTAGGAATAATCTTGTTATCCATCCAATTATACAATATATCAAAAATAACAGCATTCTATTTTTACAAAAATGTTATCTCCCTTTTTTCTTTTTAAATAATTAAAAATTTCAGTTACTGAAAATTTTTTTGGTAGTTATTGTTTTACATTCTTAATTACTAAGAACAGTATAATCCTTTTATTACTTTTTCATTTGAACATTTTCTTTTGTTTTAAAGAGAAAAAAAAAGTCAACTTTAATTAATTGAAAACAGCAATCTTTAATAAAAATATTAAAACATTTTTTTTTATTTTAAAAACTGATGACCATTATTTAAAATTTTACTTATTTTTTTATTATTTTTTTAAATTAAAAGCTAATAAATAAATTACTGAAAAAAGATGAAAAAATTATTAATATACTTTTCTCTCTTTTACAACTAACCATAACCAACAATAATCACATACTTGTTAAAATGTTTGGAATTTATTACGTTATCATTTAATGAGTGGTACTTTAATAACTTAATAATGACTATTCTGAAAAAAATATAAGAAATATCAATTCTCCTCCCCCCTCATTTAAATGAAAATAAAGTGATTAAATCAAGATGAAATAATATGCCTATTGACCTTTTTTTTTTCATTTACCTAGCAAACACTTTGGTTTACAGAAATTTGATTTGTCATAACACCATTCATTATCTTTCATTGATAGTGTTATTGAAGATTCTTGAATTTAACCTTTTGTGTCATTTCTTTGTACAAATTTTTCATGTATTTTTCCTGCTCATTTTTCATTTGTCTGAAAGTTTTGCTTAACTCCTTTTGGGTGAATCAACATGGCTCATCTCCCCATTTCTTATCTTCCAGTATAATCTTTGATACTTGATCCTTAATGTGTCATACTACTTTTTCATTCTCTGGTAAATTCCAGTAGTCTATTCTTTCTAGTAGTTGATATATTCTTTTAGTTTTCTCTCATATTATATACTGCATATGATTCATAACATTTCCTATTTTCTTGTTCTGCTTCTTGCATCTTTTTTCATTATATGGATTATATTCTGGATAATTGTGTAAACACTCTGGTTTATTTTTCGATTGCCATTTTCTGTTTTTTGATGAATTTGTTCAGTTTGAGCCATCTTTTGGTTGCCTTCTATTTTTTAATTCTGTTCTTTCATTTTAATCATTATTTTTAATTGCCTTCTTTTATTTTCTTGTCCTATTCCTTCTTATTTCCTTCCTCATTTGGGTAATTTTCTGAATAACTTCCTGCTTCTCATTTTTATTTTTTTGCATTGCTTGGGTAATATTATGGCTAGATTCTTGAATGCTCTGGACTATTCTTATATTGTTTATTTCTCTTTTCTGAATTCTTTCTTTTATATTATTTAACAGAGTTTCTTCTCTTTGCTAATTACTTTCTTTCATTTCTGTAAAAATCATATGACTTTGCTGACTGCTTTATTATATTTTCTCAGGCAGCTTTTGACTTTCTTCTGCTTTTTTTTTATTATTTTCATCTTTTTATTCTGTTCTCTTTTCATTGTTTTCCATTTTCTTTACCAGCACAACTTCTCCTTGCTGATTAATTTCTTCTATTTTCTTTAGCATTTCTTCTTTAATTTCTCTGAAAATATTCTTCTCATAGTTTTCTATTTTTTCTCTTTGTTTATTACTTTCTCTTATTTTGCTCAGCAACTCTTCTGATTATCCTTAAATATTTGCAATAACTAAGCTAGCATAGAAATCTCTATTCTCTGGTTTTCTTCAGTTGATTACTGATTATTTTTCTGATGATGTTCTTTCTATATTTTCTCAATGTTTTCCTTGACAGCATATGAGTATCTATTTAACCAGTCTCTGACCTGTCTTGCAGCAATTCTTTTTTTTAAAGTTGAATATTTTATCATCTGGACTTTTTTATTGGCAGTTTTACACATTACTCTTTATCCATTTTTGTGTTGGAATCCATACTGTACTTATGTAGAGCTTCTTTCAAAATATTTTCTGCTTTCATTAATAAGTGATCAAACATCCTGTGTAGAATAATATAATGGTGTAATCATGGACTCAAAATTTAAAGATTTCTAGATCAAATCTCAACTGAATAAAGTAAAAAAATATTGGTAGCCAGAGAATAAATTTCACATTATTCTCTAAAATGTATTGGTGAAAAACTCTATTTATTTAATTCCTCTGCCATCATTTACTGTAATCTCGACTAATCAACAAATATTACATAGGAGTACTTATTAAATTTATATCCAGTGCTATCTTATCCATATCTGCATCCAAACTATTTCCTGGCTTTGGTTTTCATTAGAAAGGAGCTTGGACTTAGTGCATCAGAATCATTTGGGCCAAAACTTCTTGGTGGGTGGAATGATTACTCAAGTTTATAATAGTTGAGAAATAGAATAAACAGAATTTTCTCCTCTAAAGATTTCTGTTAGCTGGAGATCAAATGATGCCTTGTTTTCCTTTTATTCTACAATATTTGCAATTTTTATTTCTGCTTTACATTATCATTTTTTATGCCTTTTTATTCAAATTCCAAACAATTTAAAAAAAATCTATTTACAAATTAAATCGGAAAACAAAACAAGATTCACAGAAGTATCACAGATCATTCAAAACACTTGTAAGTTATATTTATTTCCCATTTGAACATTTATATTTATTGCCATTTATTTTAATGCTATTAATATGTTGAGAAGCACATTTGTTGAGTACAATAATACTTCAAGCAAAACACATTATGACAAGCAAAAAAATATTGCTCTTACTCATTCTGAAAACACTCATATAATATTTGTAACAAGGTGTATTTAATATACAGATTTTTGTTTGCCCTAAAATAATTCAGACTGTAAGGTATACAATTTTAGCTTTTGAATAGAATTTTACCTTTTTGATTATAATCAGCAACTTAACAAATATTATCATTCTGACTCAATGAAAGAAATCTAAGAAATATAGAAATACATGCACATATTTTAAATCAAAGATACATGCAGTTTAAAATATATGTAAACAAATCTATAGAGATTTTAAATCCAATAACTATGTGAAACATTCTTTATTTAATTATTACACCAATTACTTTAAAGCATTTCTGTACAGCAGGAAACCATCATCATATGTAATACTCAATATCAAACTTTAACATTATCTAATGACAAGTAGTTTTTATATTTGTGTAAATAGCTGGGATTGCTCAAAGAAGTAGTTGATATAAAATTCCTAAAATGTGGATATACTGCAGAATAATATGTCAATTTTTTCATCTGACTGGTAACTGAATACTGAATTTTTTATATACTAAGTTGGAAATGAAATCTCTCCAGAATTATAACACATATTTAAATCAGTACTATAAGTATGAAAAACTTAGAGATTGGCAAAATATAGAATAAAGTAAAACATATGTTAGATGTTAGATAACTGACTATTGATGATTTAATAATGCCTCAATATATGCATAAATTATGCAGAAACACATGTCTGCACATATATAAATTGAACTGAGAATTGAATAAATAAACCTGTTTAATTTTCCCACAGAAATGAGCATTTCTTTTATAAAAAAGATAGAATATTACTTAGTAGTAAATAAATATTAAATCAAGTTAAAAAGTAAAAAACAAAATATGATATACTTACTATGCATTCTAATTCCTGCTAAATTTGTCAACTTTAACTTATAGCAATTTTAGTATGTTTACAAAAATGTTTTTTATTAAATGCTTTTATTGATTTTGGAAAATCTGTTTGTTTGTTAGCTTTTGAGCTTTTTCAAGTTAGAATGAAATTTAAAAATTGAGGTTTAATATATTTAAATTAAATAGAACTGCTTGACATTTGATATATAACTAAGTTATACTATCCTAATCCATTTAAAACACTTATATTTTCAGTACATCAATTAGTTTGGTAGATATGGAGCAGAGGGTAGGATAAATATAAAAAATATTGAATTATTTTACATTTTGCAGTTAATAGTTTTCTTAGAATTTTCATTTGTTTTAAATAAAAGTCACAAGAGACCAGTTTAATTTTTTTTCTTTCAGTTTAATAACATTTTATTAACCATTTTAAACTCTTAATGTATGTATCACATTTAGAATAAGTTTTCTATTTAAAACTTTCTATTTTTATTTTAAAACATTTTTTTTAAAAAACAAACAAATCAGGAAATGGCATTATTTAAAACAATCGCTAAAAGCTAAAAAAGATCACAAATTATTTTTTTTAGCAATTTTTTTTTAAAAAAAAAACAACTGTTTTAAAATAAAAATAAATCTATTTTTCATTTACTGTGCCAATACTAAAAACTTAAAAAGTAATAGAGATAATTTTTTTATATATATTAAATGTTTATATTAATTGTGCACTAAAAAATTGTTTTTGCAATAACAGTTGGAGTTTTTAGATTTGACTTGAAATAAATGCATGGTTGGGGGGGGGGGTCCAGAAATAAATTAAGTGAATCCCTTATTATAAAAATAGGGATTGACTTAATTGATTTCTGAACTCCCCATAGTTTTACTTTAAGTTAAATCTAAAAACTCCAATTGTGTTGAAAAATCAATTATTTTATTTCTTTTAGTGCACAGTCAATAAAAATGTTTAATATAAAAAAGAATGAAAATGTAAAATTGAATCATACTTTTAATTTATAAAAAAATATTGATTTTAGATTTGTAAGAAAATTGCCTGGATGTAATTAAGTTGTGAGTCCTTAAAAACAACTATATATAGTAAAATTAATTGTTTATCAAAACATAAGATTTGTCATTTGGTCTTGATTATGTCATGGTTTGAGAAATGGATTTGAGGCTGAATTTCAAAAGAGCAGAAAACATTGGTGGTCAGAAAGAAAACATTTGTTTTAACAAGTCCATATGTAAAGTTGTTCTTAACTGATCAATGTATGGCAAGCCAAGTTTCATGCTGTATTTGAATCATTAGTCTTCATGAAATTAAAATAATTTCTCATAAAAGAGAATTCCCAAATAGCATTACAGAAAAATTTCCTCCATATTATTCGAAATTTAAAAATGAGCATTAGAATAAACCAGTATAACAAGAGCTGCACTGATCTTTTAGAATGCAATCTTACTGTGAAATCTATCTAAATAACAATCTTTTTGATACCTTCCTAGTGAAGGCTTGTTTTTACTTCAAACACTATGCATGGATTTAAAGATTACAGTACATAACAGTAGAAAGAATGCTAAAATAGTAAAATTAAAAGAGAACTGTAAGATAAATGGAAAAGCATTCATAAAAAATGCTATTCTATTCATTCATGGGAACACAATTTAAAATGCTGATATGTTCATGAAAAGTGAAATTATTCAAAGTATTCTAAAACAATACATATGTTTTTATTCATTTATTTGTTTTTTTAAATGTCAAATTTTACTGAGAATTTTTTTTTTCTAATTTATAATCAGTTTTTTAAAAATGAATATTAGATCTATAAAATGTTTTATTATAATTACTTAGTCTTCTTTACAATATTTCAAAAATTTAATTGAATGTCTATATTTTCTTATTAGACATTTTATATTTAATATATATATATATATATATATATATAAATATATATATATATATATATATATATATATATATATATATATATATATCCTGGGGATCATTTAGCTTTTTCTCATCTTTAATCATATAATTTAGAAAATTGTGATGAAATAGAAGTTTGAAATATATATATATATTAAAATATATAAATGAAGTAAAGTGTATATAAAAATAAAACTACAATATGAGCTATCTAGGTTTTTAAAAAAATGCATCCAGAGGGGAAGTGATTGTTCTGACATCTGAGCTGATGGATAGTTGTGATATAATTGAGCTAAAGTGAAAGATGCACTGGGATAAAAATAAAATTTTAATATATATTATATGTAGTAAAATGATGCTATATTTAAACTCTTGTTAGTAATTGATATTTTTGCATAATTAAAATAATTTTGTTTAATTAAAATTTATAGTCTTTGGCCATTTTCTTATCTTCTGTGCTTTATCATCATCATCATCATCATCATCATCATCATCATTATTATTATTATTATTATTATTATTATTATTATTATTATTATTATTATTGTAATTATAAATTTTATTAAACGCCCATTATTATATTTAGTAATAATTTACTAAGGCTGTAACCTTAGAAATAAGTGTCTGAAAAATACGAAGCTAGGGACCTCTATAGGTCTTAAAACACAAGCTTACGCTATGAAGATTTTTCAGATGCTTATTTCTAAGATTACAGCCTTAGTAAATTATTACTTATTATTATTATTGTAATATTGAAATACAAGTATAATGTATATATTTAACTTAGATGTAATTAGAAAGGATTTGAACCTAAACTTTCAAGCTCTCTATAGTTATCCACTCTATTCAATGACTGCAGGGAGCTTGAAAGTGTGGGTTCAAATCCCCTTTAATTACATCTAGGTTAAGAATATACATTATACTTGTATTTCAATGTCACATACTCTGCCTTATTCTAACCATCTAAATGGATTATAAAGGTCCTACATATGAAGGGGTTACATTGACCTAAAGTCAACATGGGTATGACTATAATATTGACATTATTAAGGGTTTTGAGCATTCCATCAATATATTTTCAGTGATATGGATGATTGAAGAATTGGAGAGTGGAGAGGATTAAAGTCTGTCCATTAAAATGTGTAGATTTGCTATCTTAATATAAACCAAGCACTGATTATATGTGTGTGGGAGATAATCTGAACCAACTGATGAGTGCTGGTTTAGCATGAAATACATATTTGAATATCATTTATCTTTTTCACATGTATGTCATCATGTGTATTAGTTATATTGAATAGAGTGAATGGCTATAGATAGTTGGAAAATCTGGGTTCAAATCCCCTATTGGTAATGTACTATATTAAACTTTGTTGTTGCACATGTGGAATAATTGGACAGTAATTTATCATTTATGCTTGGCATAGCATTATGGAACATAATGAATACATTATGGGGTATAGATTAATTTGGTGATGTTTTGACTATACTTTAATAATTATATCTGACAGTCATAATATATTCTAATCATTATATTCAGATTACTTTTCAAATGACCAGTAGAGAGATTGTATAAGAAATAAGGTATAATAATTTCCATTAACATAGATAAATGATAGAGAAGTAATCAGAGTTATTATTTCCATAGTCATTTTATGTAAAATTATTATCAATAAACTAAAAATAATAGATGTTAATTTTGTGTTAATTGCTCCAGTGATTAAATAACCCTTATTGCTTTGTAAATCTGTTTTGTTCAGTTAAAAATTAAGATATATTAATTTTATTTAAATATATCATACTATTCCCTGTTGCATGTTGAGGATGTTTAATTTACTCAATAAACCAGTGTTGGAGTGTTAATCTAGTTATTACATAATATTAACCACTGGGAAACGTTTTTATTTACATATTTAATTATTTTATCTAATATTGGCAAGATGTAAATTGAAAAATTCCACCAATGTCAATAAAATTAATATAAAGCAAGTTGAAATATGGCTTTAAAGAAATAATTTGATCAATTTAAGATTTTCATGCTTTAGATTTGACTATGTAACTGAATTTAGGTAAAAAGATATCTCGTGTTGGGAAGGAAAGTATTCATTTATTATTAACACTCGTAAAAAGTGCATGCACAATAGCTTGAAAAGGCTGATCTTTAATGTATTACAATTATAAACATAGCTCTATATAAAATAAATGTAAAAAGATAAGACGATCTGTTCTTATCTTTTCAAAAGACTTTATCTTGTGCTTTGCATTGAGAGTATATTTTATTTATTCAATAAACAAGTATTGGAATGTTAATTTAGTTATTATATATTAACCACTGAGAAAAGTTTATATATATATATTTAAAAATATATAAAATCAAGTGATATATTACATGAATTATGTAGCTTGAATTTATAAATATGTAAAATTAAGAGCATGCTAATATCTCTAAACAAGCTTTTTTTATGATATCTCAAAACCGGTCTGGGGATGGGGGCCATCCTAGATAAAGATGATATGAATGCTATCTCTTGTAGCATTTATCGTAAAAAAAGCTTGTTTAGAACTAGTAGCACACTCTTAATTTTACACATTTGTAAATGCAAGCTGTATAAGTCATGTGATATATGATGTGATTTTATTACTATTATTATTTTGCTGTTGGAGGCTTTAGATAAATTAAATTACTAAGCCTATTAATATATGGTGTATCTGAATTAAGTTCAGGCCCATATGATTTTTACAGTTGGAGAGTTTAATTTAAAGACATGTAGGTGCATGAAATTTTCAGATCTTCTTATTAAGAGTTAACTATTACTTAGCTTGAGTTGTTTTTTTGAATCTGGTGTTTTAGCTCCTTAATGAAAAGAGCCATAGCTCAAAACAAGTCTGGGGCTGGAAACAATCCTTCATAAAGGTGATTTGAATGCCATTTCTTGTAGCATTTATCATAAAAAAAAGCTTGTTTAGAGCTATTAGCACATTCTTAATTTTATATATATATATATATATATATATATATATTGTTAACTTCAAAAAGTCTTTGAATATATTAGGTTGTTTTCTCATCCTTGGTGTTCACCTTAAGATGTCGCTACTTCTAGGTAAATTCCTAGAAATATACCGTTTCACCGGCCTTCACCCAACCAAAGAGGAATTTTTCTACGTTATAAATGCAGAAAAGTCCTCACATTATGTTGGATGGAGGAGGTGAGGGCGACAGAAGCCAACACAAAGAGACTTCTTTCTATGATAAAACACAGAAAGAGTTCCCGACAGCTGCCGGTTATGGCTTTTTTTCTATGCTAAAAGCAAAGAGAAAGAAATGCCTTGATCAGCTGCCGTAGTAGTCGATTTTGTTCATCATTTTCTCGTAATAGTAGAATATCTATTTTCTCTGTAGTTTCATGTGAGAGTGTGTGTCTTTGAAGCAGTCGTAGTTTTTTAAAATTTGATAAGATGTCTATTTTTTTTAATGTGTTGTAACTTCATTTACTGTTGTAAGTTTAGTAATAATGTCCTGAAGATTCCATTACGAAGGGGTAACCCTCAAAAATTGCTTTTAAGGGTGCGAAAGGGAAAAAAAATTAAAGGATCATGCGAAAAGTACCGTTTTTGCGAGAATTCGTCCATGACCAGTTACTTTTGCTATATATATATACGCACAAACAAAAACAACCCACTGTCTAATTATTAGGAATTACTTGTCCGAAAAATAAAATTAGTCGGGTATTATTTTTTTTTGTTTTGTTACATTTATTATTTCAAAATAAGATTAGTTTTTATATCTACACACTAACAAAAACAACCCAGTTCCTGATTAATTACTGTCTTTAAAAAAAAAAAAAAAAAGCAAATTCAACGGGGTTTGATTTTTTTCAATGGAGTCTTTGAATTACGGTTTGTTTGTTTTTATATATACACAAGATTTACCAAAAAAAAAAAAGAAACCCACTTTCTGATTAATTACTGTCAAAAAAAACGCAAATTAGTCGGCTATCATTTTTAAATTTAGTATTTCAATAACGGTACCCTTTTTATATAGACAGACTTAACAAAAACAACCCACTTTCTGATTCATTACTGTCCCCCAAAAAAGAAAATGGAAATTAGTCGGGTATCATTTTTCAATCGAGTCTTTTAATGACAGTCCTTACTAATAGTAGTCGGGTATCAATTCTAAATTGTAGTATATAAATTACGTTACTTTTGATAGATTTAGAATTACCTCTTGCTTTTTTAATAAAATGATTGATTTACTCTTGACCAAAAATACCGTAACTTTAAAAAAAAAGACACTCATAAAGTCCAAAAAAAAAATGAGAAAAAGCTCCGTAACTTTAAAGACACACATACACAAACTCAAAAACAATCTAAGATTAATAAACATTGACTTATTACATCTTGCTTTTGAATCAAATTATTGATTTACTCTTGCAAAAAAAATACCGTAACTTTAAAAAGACACACCTAAAGTCCAAAAAAAAAAAAAATTCAAAAAAGCCCCGTAACTTTAAAGACACACACACCAACTCAAAAACAAGATAAGATTAATAAACATTTACTTATTACATCTTGCTTTTGAATAAAATTATTGATTTACTCTTGCAAAAAAAAAAAAAAAGACCGTAACTTTAAAAAGACACACGTAAAGTCAAAAAAATAGAAAAACACCGTAACTTTAAAGACACACACACAAACTCAAAAACAAGATAAGATTAATAAACATTTACAAAAATGAAAAAAACTAACATCATATAATAGTATTAGTTAGTAGAATATTTTATTACAAATCTAAGAAATCAGATCTTTTTAGATCAAATCGATCATTTAGGTTCGGCCCGGAATCGTTATATGTATATGTTTTTGATTAGCATCAATGCCATCTTAAGGCAAACACCAAGGATGAGAATACAACCATATATTAACTAAAAGGTGAAGAGATTAGTTACTGAATTGCATAAAATAGATAGAAATTATTATTTTTATAAAAATTTCTGTAATTACTGAAGATAAGAAAACATAAAGAAACTGAAAGTGGCTTAAAATTAGAAAATAAGTTAAAATGATCTACTTTAACCAAGAACATTTATTACACCCATCTCCCGGTAAAATTAATTAGAAGATTCATGGAACAACAGTGTTTGGAATGCTATTCACTTAGAAGATATGTTTATTATTAAAGAATAACAAAGAAATGCTGAAATCAATATTAGGAATGCTAAATGATAACAGCAGAGCAATATGGATTGTACATAAAAGTGATCAAAATAAATTCAGCGATAAAAGAAAATATTAAAAATCGATTGAATTCGGAAACAGAAAAAGTTTTATATACTTTCAAAGTAAAATCACAATGATCTGGATTACTATATAAATAAAACTAAGAATTGTCATAGCAATAAATTGTTTTCAGGCCAATGATAAACATTTAAAAAAAGCAAAGAAATAAGATTTCAAACATATTAGATAAATTGAAATAAGCATTTTTATTAAACTGCTATATGGATGTTAAACATGAATCATGATAAAAGATTAGTATAATAGAGCCACGAACATTTACAAAATATGCTATGGAAAACTATTGAGAATTTTTTGAAAGAACTCCAAAATCTATATATGATTTAAATTTATTTGTTTGTTTAAACTCATATTTGATAATTAATTTTAATTTAAATAGGAAAAATATTTGATATACTTCATTTAATAAAACTAGAACCTATATAATTATTAATTAATGCGTATGTGAGAGATATATGTTTAATATATATATAATTATAAGTCTTAAGATAATTATTATCTAATTCTTTTGAGAGGAGCCCAAATTTGATACCCGCCTGTACAAAACTGTCTTAATAACAATAGGACATTAAATTATTTTTTGATGAGATCAGTTTAATGTTAAAAACACTCCGATGTAATCAACACAATTTAATCTTTTTTGTAAATATTGAATTTTTCCCTATTAAGTATTGATTTAATTATATTGGCTTAAATCTACAACCTGTTTTATCTAACATTTTATACATTAATAAATATATATCAAATAAAGCATTATATTTATTTATTTGGCTTACCTTCTACTTCATCTCTTTATCACAAAGCCATCTTTTATGAACATATGTAATCAATATTCATTAGCTAGTAGTGTCAATAAAACTTCTAGATTATTAATCTTTATCTGTAAAAAGTGTTGAATGAGACACAATTCCAGCAATTACTTCTATATTATTTATGGCATCTAAATTAATAACTTGAAAGTTTTAAACAAGTTAAGGTTTTGAATTCAATCAATTCACTTTATATAATTGTATAAATCTATCAATAGTTCAGAAATTTTTTTTTTTTAACCTAATATATATATATTCACTGGTGTCATCTTTGAACATTGGGGAGGGGGTAATATATCAAATAAATTATCACATGACTTTCCCATTTATGTCCAACATTAATATTAAGAATAGTAACATATTTTACTTCAGAATCTTTTATGAATTAATCATGACTGACCATCAGATGAAAGTATTAACTAATACTCTTCACTGAAGAAGGCCATTAACCAAAAGTTTGACTGAGAATTTAATCTGCATCCACTGATTACTCTTACTTATACCATATAATTAAAGAGTAGAATATATAATTATAAATTACACACACACTTCATTATTTCTTTATCTGTGATTAGCAAAAATTAATGCCATCTTGTCAATAATTATTTAACTTGCAATAATTTCAATATGTAACTAAACAAATATATAACAATTTAAGATGTTTACTTGATTGTTTAAAAGGATTTACTCTTAACTTTTGCAAAAAAGAGAAAGAGGGCGGGAGGAATATCTATGTATTTGAAATATTAAAAAACCTTATACACGATGAATGATAAAAATATTATAAACTATACCAATTTGAATAGTAATATCCAATTTCCTTTCACGTTTCAATAAAAAGTCAAAGAATAAAAATGATGAATGAATTATTGATAAAGCTGTAAGGCAACATAAAGATAAAATTGCACTAAAGTATAAATACTGCTAAAATATTTATGTTATAGTCTTACAGAAAAAAAGAAAATCAACTAATGTGAAACTAAGAGATTTTCGTACATGTACTGTATATAAAAGCTTTGTATCATCCGATGCATATTAAAGTTGGACCCATAAAAGAAATTCTAAAATCTCAGAGAAAGAATTGCTATATATATATATAAATTACATTATCACAGTCATCATGGTTAAATTAACCAACAAAATATCAGTAAACTATTGTCAAGGCAACATTACAGTGAAGTAATAATTGTAATATTGCCTTGACAACAGATTGTTGATATTTTATTGGAAAATAAAACCAGTGGTTATATAATTTACATATAATAACTATTTAGCTGAGGGTACATAAGGTATATATTTACATAATTATATAATTGAATATTTATAAATACAGTAATCAGATATATTTTAAAAATTTTATCCACTTAGTACTGCTTTCGACTATCCTTATAGTCGTTGTCAACTAACACTTTGAAAGGCTAATCTTTCCACAATTCCATAATCTTAACGTTTCTGCCATCTTATTAATTAAGTCATGTTTGTATTTGTATATTAGCATAGCTTCTTTTATTTTTCCTTTGTTGTTATTTTTTTTAATTTACAATATTTTAATGTTGTTGTAATTGAACTTAAAACCATAAATACATGAATTATTATGATCGTGAAAAACGGATGCTGAAACATTATTATCTACTTTGCAATTCTGATTCGATTTCTGAACTCTTTTTAACAACAGCAAGTGCTCTTTAGTTCTTTTTTCCCAACATACATCATGATTCACATATATATCCACTACCACACCTACATATCCATTTATAAATGATACAATTTTTATTTATAAATGAAGTTTTATCTTTAGAATTATTTATTAATTTGTTTAATGTAGAAGGTGTGTAAAATGCAATATCACATATACCTTTATAAATCTTCCTTATAAAATTTACTTGATCATTCTAATTATATGGTATTGATATCCATATTTTTTTTATTAGCAGGAGGATCAATATTATTATTAAATTTTTTATTCTTATATCTCATATTAAAATCTTTAATAACATTATATATATATGATTATAATTGTAACCAACATTTAACAATTCATTCGAATATATTTCAATATTTTTGCCTTTATCCGATAAATATTTGCAAAGACTATTATTTCTAAATAAGAAAGACTTCAAACCTGTTATTTTATGTGACATTGGCACTCTTGATTTATATGGAATATAACTCTTTTTACTATTGGTTTAATGGTCATACAGTAATCCAGCATACATTGATTTCTAGTTATTTTAAGATCGAGAAATTGAATGCACATTAAATGTTCATCTGTTTTTATTCACTTTAAACCATTTAAATCATTTAATTCTTTGAACAACTCTTTAATTGTAATTGGCCTGCCACATACAAAAACATCATCAACATAACGATAATATTTTAAAAAAAGAACGTTATCAAAAAAACAACAACAAAACATTGCATTGATGGTGTTTTTGTATGTGACAGACCAAATACAATTAAAAAGTTGTTCACAGAGTTAAATGATTTAAATGGCTTAAAATGGATAAAAACAGATGAACATTATAAATGTGCGTTCAATTTCTTGGTAAAATAACTAGAAATTAATGTATGCTGGATTACTGTATGACCATTAAACCAATAGTAAAAAGAGATTATATTCCATATAAATCAAGAATGCCAATGTCATATAAAATGGCAAGTTTAAAGCCTTTCTTATTTAGAAATAATAGTCTTTGCAAATATTTATCGAATAAAGGCAAAAATATTGAAATATATTTGAATGAATTGTTAAATGTTGGTTACAATTATAATCATATATATATAATGTTATTAAAGATTTTAATAGGAGATATAAGAATAAAAAATTTAATAATAATATTGACCCTCCTGCTAATAAAAAAATATAAATATCTATACCATACATTTCTAATGATCAAATAAATTTTATAAGAAAGATTTATAAAGATATATGTGATATTGCATTTAACACACGTTCTGCATTAAACAAATTAATAAATAATTCTAAAGATAAAACATCATTTATAAATAAAAATTGTATTATTTATAAATGGATATATAGGTATGCTAGTGGATATATATATGAATCATGATATAAGTGAAAAAAAAAAACAAAAAACTAAAGAGCACTTGCTGTTGTTAAAAAGTGTTCAGAAATCGAATCAAAATTGCAAAGTAGATAATAATGTTTCAGCATCCATTTTTCACGACCATAATAATTCATGTATTTATGGTTTTAACTTCAATTACAACAATCTTAAAATATTGCAAATTGAAAAAAATAACAAAAAATAAAAAATAAAAGAAGCTTTCCTAATCACAAACATGACTTAATTAAAAGACAGGCTGCAAATGTTATGATTATGGAATTGTGGGAAGGTTAGCCTTTCAAAGTGTTAGTTGACAATAACTACAAGGATAGTCAAAAGCATTACTAAGTGGATAAATTTTTAAATATATATGGATTATTTTGGCTATCTACCATCTATTCATCTATTCATCATATCTGTAGCAATCAGTCATAGAATATAATTTTAAGCAAAAATTGACTTACAATATAAGTTTCATATACCTAGTCATAATCATTTTAGACAGCCATCCAATTATAGGTCAGCAAATTAATATAAAGATATTTGTAGATAGAAGATAAATCAAAGAAGGGAAATCTTACTTACACAACTTGACAATCATCTAACCTGGTGAACACTTTTTTCTCCCTCTGTTGTTCATGTTTAGAGATATTTTGTACATTTTTGTCCTGAAGTGGATTATTTAAAATATATTTCGTAGACCCAGTCATAATCATTTTAGATAGCCATCCAAGTATTGATCAGCAAATTAGTATAGATATTTTTAGATAGAATGTAAATAAAAGAAGGGAAGTCTTACTTCCACAACTTGACAATCATCTAATCTGGTGAACATTTTTTCTCCATTTGTTGTTCATGTTTAGAGATATTTTGGACAGATAAATGGTTATGCTCGGCTAAAATACATCTAATCAATAATAAAGATATTCTATGATACTATCTATTATTTAACTAGCTCTAACTAATAAGAAATAATAAAATGGTTCAGTTTTATAAATTAAATAAATAAAATATTAATAAAATCATGAGACAATGAAGTGGAGTACAAGTAGTAAAGAATTACATTGAGCCAATATCCCACAGGATACAACCTCAATGGCATAAGAATACTGTCCTCCCTACTATTTTAAATAATAATAAATTTATAGCATTCTTACAATTTTAAAATAATAATCAATTAAATATAATATTGATATATAAATCCTAATCTCTTTATTAGAAATAATATGACTGTTGATCTCGGATTCTTTAAACTAATTCAAATCATTTAAAATTTCTGTAGTCAAGTATAATAAGGGATATTATATCACCCTCAACTACACCTAACTAATAATAATAACAAATAATAATAATCATCTTCAATGTATAATTATCAATCTTATCTACTTTTCAATGTTATGGAATTATAATAGTAATAACAATAATAAATAATATAGTATAATCTTTTAGCTTTCATGTGGCATCTTAAATAAAATATATGATATAATATGATAATCTGAGAAAATATGTGGCAATGAATAATATTATAATTCTGTGTAATAAATTATATAATTAATTTATGACCATAATGCTAATAATGATGTAAAATGAAAACTTCTCAAACAAATTATATTAAAAAAAAACACTGTAATTTTTTAAGTAATAATCCTATTTATACTGTGCAAATATTATGTTTGGTTTATATGTATTTGTAGTGTGAAGAATCAATGCAATTTGAGAGCTTTATAAAACAAGTTTAACAAAAAATTTATTATAACACTTTAACAAAAATAAACTATGTACACTATTTACAATTACATCTTGGGTAAATTACATACTTCTTCATTTCAAAATAAAAATAAAATAATAAAATCTAAAAGTACATAAGCCTTCACTCCGACTTATAACATTTCATATTTCTTTACAATAATCATAATAATATTACTAATAATAATCATAGATATAATTATAGCTTAATATATAATATCTACCAATTGACCTGTATTACAATGTTTTCCATAAGCATACACAAAATATGAAAAAAACAAATTACAGAAATAGCACTTATTTCAGTTCATGTCCATAGATTTTGTACTCAATTAATTAAACAACTTTTATTATGATAGTGCTGACATTATTAAAAATATTTATTTCGGTTCGTTAAAAATAAGTGGACTTAAATAAAATAATATGATTAACATATTTTTTTATAGACTTTGCTTGATATTACTCTAATACAAAAATCCTATATGTGTTTTTAGGCTTGTTCTAAACATAAAATTATATTCACAAAATATAAGTTTTTGTTCTATTTTATGTTGTTTCTCTGGATGTATTATTATTTTAAAAATATACATTACATGTATGCCAAAAAAATATTCAAAAATTATTCAAAAAATCTTGCGCGAATAATTTATTATCACTTATATATATATATCCTTAAAGTTTGAGTTTACTTTCAATCTCATTTGCATTTGATCTCAACATAAACCAAAGTAAGAAAAATCCATCTTATCCTCTTTCAAAATTAACAATCCTACAATTCCCAAAATTATTTATTATTCTCCTTCATAAATACAGTTCTGTAAGATGCAATAACTTTTGAAATTATGATAGCAATTCGATTCTATGCATAGGCATGAAGAACTAACTAGAGTATCACTCAATAGTATAAACATATATAATAATCAACATGGCAACAGTGAATATAAAGAAAAGAGGCATGATTGCTCTATCTAATAACCTCCACTATAAAATAATGTCCAGGCTATTTATTCAGCTCTTTGGAACATTAATACTCAATACTAAAAAAACTCTGACCCGTGGAAATATACAAGTTACAGGGCTTTGTTATCTGTACCTGCATAATCTACTAAGATAATAAGATTACTTTCTATTCCCCATAAATTCTACATATAAGCATCCCTTTCATTTCTTTTCATACTCCCAAGGTCACTACCACTTTAAAATTTCATAATAGATTTATCAATCTACATCGCCAAAATTATCAAACATATTTCTAAAACAATAAATAAGATTCACGTACGACTTCAACAATCTAAAACTACTCAACAAGAAAAGGTTATTTCACTTTCAAAATTCATCCATAGAAATACAAATGATTTTGTATCAATGTATCAAATCAATACTTTAAAACATTTAAAAATAATAGGGTTTCTTTACTAAAGAATCATATAAATTACATCCATCATTAAATCATATTACATTAGTAATATAAAAGAAAAGTATGCATATCTTTTTTTAAAAAAAAAATCTAGCTCATATTTTTAAAATAATAATAATAAGTTCTATGTGTATTTAATGCATACACATATACTCATATGTTCATATAATAATACTATAAAATATTCCAAGCAATCTAAATAAAAATACAAACATTATGTAAAAATTAATATTTTATAACTTTTATCCATAGTGACAAATTGTTAGTTGGTCACTTTTAGACATTTTCTGTTCCACATTTCATAAAATATATTAAATAATATTAGAATTTACTCAGCAAAACTATCATACTCAAAAAGATATTTATAAAAATTTTACAGAAAATTAAATATTCTTTACGATAATTATATACTATGTCAGTAAATATTTTGTATGTAATTTTCCTGCCTACAATAATAATAATAAAAAACCTAATTTTATTATTAGTACATAAAATAACTAAAACCACTCCAATCCATTATAAAGTAAATTTTTAAAAAAGTTCTTTCTTATATTTTCATTATCAGTCTTTATAGACCCTTCCTTCCTGACATATGTTGCTACAACAACCATTGTCTAACACTTGAGCACAAAACTCCTCTCCCCTGATGCAACATATTCACAAATGATTTAAAGAACATGATGAAAATTAAAAATGAAAAGTTGACTTTTAAATCGAAAGTTATTTATAAAAATAATCATTAATCCTTGGTTGAAAGTTTATAAAAATTATAGTCCTTTATCTATATGTTTCAGAATAATGCTTATTAAAGGTGATATTAATTTATAAAGTTAAAAAATAATACTCCGGAGTTTTCCTGTTCTATAGGATCCTGTTTTGAGCTTCTGATGAATCTGTTACAGCTATATGGGTTCAGGCATACTTATATGGAAATTATGCACTTTTGTTCCATGGAAATTGGCATTTAATAATTTAATAAAGTTAGCATAAAGTTATTTTGTCAGGATAATTTTAATTACCCAGGTATTTCTCTTCCAGATAATAATTTTCCAACAATCAGTTTTTTTATATTGTTAAATAAATGTGGTCTTCTTTAATAGTGACAACTTGTTATATAAAATATATTTGCAAATAATATCAATCTTTATTTCTCCATCATTTTAAATAAAAGTTCATAATAAATTCTTAAAAGAATATTTTCTTTAAAACATTTACTGCAACTCTTTTAAAAAATGATATATTTTGAAAATATTGAAAACTAAAGTTTTACTGTATAACTTGGCTTTTTCAGATATAGCTATTTTTTTTCACAATAAAATGCATTTAAATTAAATTTCCAACAAACTTTTTTGTCCAATTCTCTCAACAATGTCCAAGATATTAATATAACTAATATTATATTTTTCTCTATTAAAATTTTTAGAACTATATTTTCACTTAGTATCTGTACCTCCATCCTTTCTTTCCACAAATATACAATTATTTTTGGTATGAATTCCATAGTTACTGCAATGCTGGTTTAAGTTTTAACAGAAACACTTGATAAGGAATTTTGTTGTTTTAACAGTGCATGATTGTAATTTAACTTAATAAACTTATAATTTTTTAATACTTTCTTCTTTAAAAATAATTCCAATTAATACACTATCCAATACTTTAATATTTTACAAATAATAAATTATTAAGAGAGCTGTTTAAAAGTACACAATTGTCTTGAATTATTATAGCACAATTGACTTATTAAAGCACACAAAAACAAGTGAACATCTGCTTTTATAGTAAATTGAACTGATGATTAAATTGTCTATTAAATCTTTAGCTCGTGATCTAATTTAAATATAGTCAAGATTGCACAATTAAAATTAAAAATAAAATATATGACTCATCAAATATATTATTTAATTCTAAATTAATTTCACATTTTTATTTAAACCAATTAAATACTTTAAAACATTTTAAAATAATATTTTATTAATTTATCCAATATTTATTTTTAATGTATCTATTTTAAAAAATCTAATTTTTATTAACTACACCCATTTTAAAAAACCTATTTAAATATTTTATAATAGCTAATTTTTTATCATGTCTTGTGACTAACAAATGTTTTCAATTTTATAGTACAATTCTAAAGCAATTTTGAAACTTTATTAGAAAAATCTTGCAAGCACACAAGTATGAATATTTGTGTCACATGACCTTTTAAAATCAGTCAATGTGTATCAATTTTTTAATTACTGTCTACTAACAAAAATAAAATTTAATTGCAAAAAAAATTATATTAAAGAATAATAATATAATAATATAATTTGGAAAAATAATTTTGATACTAGTAAACTAAACACATTTGTCCCCACAAAATATTACATTTTAAATAAATAATTCACAATACAAATAATAAGTATAATTTTTATTTTACAATACACTAATCTATTTAATTTTAAGTCATTACTTTAAATTTAACTTTTAACACTTTATTTATTAGGGTTATTAGCATATTATTTTACTATGGTCAGTTTTCTGAACCATAAAAAATACACTATTTAGCTTTATTGGATTATTTTTAATATACTAGTATAGTTTTATGCATTTAATACTCTCTTTTTTACTTTAACAAAGCATTTTGAAACATTGCCAACCTTTCACAGTAGTCATACCAATTAAAATATATCCGTAATTATTTTTTTTTTTTAATACTGACTAAGTGAATTCATTTGGACCTAATCAAAAGGGCACAATATATATACACACCATATTTATAATTTTTTAAGGGTATAATGTCATTTGTATTTATTATATTAATGTTTCATATCCCTCTCCACCTTTTTCACCAGTTTTTTAGATATATCAATAGAACAACCTCCAGTACATAATCGAGGATAAGGGAGAAATATTATTATTATTATTTGAAATATAATTCATATACTTGAAGTTTAAATGTAAGTTTAGGAGACAATTTTCTTTAAAAATTATAATCAAGTATGAGATAAATAGTTACTTTTTGTCATTATTATTTTATTGTTTTTTTAAAAATACTTTTTATGCTCATTTTCATTCATTACCACTTCATTTTCAGGATGAATAGAAGAAGCTATGATTAAGAGAGAGTAGAATATAACATGCATTGATCTATATAAATGTGGATAACATATTTCATAAATTAAATAGGTTATGACTGTCAAATATATAACTATAATGGAAAAATTGAAAAACTTAATAAAGTTATTATGAAATCTATTCCTTGCTTGGAATCTCTACAGATTCCTTGATGATATGATATTTGTTAAAAATTAATATTATTTTAAAAAAATAATTAAATAATAATAATGGAATAAATTTGGACTTTTCTTTTTATATCACTCCAACAAATTTTCTTATCTTATTCATTTTATACTCAATTTCTTTTTTTTTTTTTTGGCATTTAGCTATCTATCCACTGTTATCTCTTTTAGTGTTGTGTCTAGCTCATTTCTATTTCAACCTATCAATTTCTTTCAAGGTTATTAGTAAAACCTATTTATTTTTTCTTTCATAAGGTTTTTTTCATCCCTTCTTGTTTTTCCCAATTTATATCTTTTCATATTTCACTATATACTTTGCATTTTCTCTATTACTGTTCTATTAAGTATTCAAATTGTAGATCCAAATGTATGCAATGCAAAATGCATTTAAACTCTGAATAAAATATCAGTAAACTTATCATACTTGCTTATGCATGTTGATGAGTTGCAGGTTCATGCTTTTTCATTGCGTGAACAACTCCATGGCAATAATTTGAATTTAATAAATAAGTATTATTATCCAATTATGGTTATTTGTTTTGAATATTAATGATTACCTATTAAATTTTTTAAATAATTTTAATTAATTATTTTTATTATAGAAATAAATTTACTATATATATATATAAAATTTACAATAGTTTAATTATATTTTATAAATCTCATAAAATTAATTGAATGATTTATTACTCAGAAGTTCATAAGAAGTAGCAGAATAAAACAGAATTAAGCTTTAATTTATAAACCAGATGCTGCTATTCTACTATATAACCAAACCCTGCAGAACTATAAATCCTCAAGTTACAATAAATTGAGATGGTCATTGGATTTCATTTTATGTAAATAAAACTCTACCCTTCAATAAAAATGCTACATCTTTAATTTATTTTGTTTTCTTTAATAACTAATGGTTCAGTAATTTTTCAAACATTAGCAATAACTATGCGTTTTACTGCAATACATATCTTAACAGACATAGATGCTTTGAGGACTACAATGTTGGCATATAAAAGGCAAAAGTAATATTAGGTTATGTTAGGTGAAAGTGATGCACTTAGAATAAATATTCTAATTTATGCAACATCCCTATATATGAAAATGTTTCATACTTACAGGTTATCATTTACTTTTTATCTTAATGCTGGAGTAAACATATTTTAGATTTAGCTCAAAAATTATCTTTAATAAATATAAAAAAATTATATACTCAATGAGAAGCATCATTTCATTTCCCTGGTTTCTTTCATTATCCAAATTAGGGACATAAATTTACTCTTTTTGTTCTATTGTAATGCCATATATCAAAAACTTAAATTATCACTGAATATTAGCAGTAAGAAAACAAGAACAGTTCTTTATTATAGTGCCATCTCTACTAAGGTTGAAAAAAACAATAAATATCAGCACATTTTTTGGCTTTTGCTAAAGCTTGGGATACAAAGACGAAAGTAATGCAATTATGTATGTATCAACTGGCTCTAACTTCATACTATTATTCAAGATAAAGACTGAAATTTCAAAATACTTAAAGATTTTAAAGATAAGCAAATTGTTTTGAATGTTATGTAGATCTGACTCTAAGTTAAAATATTATAAAAAAAAGCAAAACTCTCCATACAGTAGTGTGACCCTGTGCCAACCAGAGTAATCAATGGATGCCAGAGGCTTGTGCAAAAAATCCTCATCTAGTTCCTATTCATCCAATATCCCCAGACTAGTTTCTGGCTTTGTCAGTGAGAGCCTTCATTTTATACACAAGCCTTCTGGCATCCATTGATTATTCTGGTTGGTACAAGGTGGCACTACTGTATGGAGAGTTTTGCCTGTTCAATAACAGTTATGTTCTAGCATAAGAGAATGTTGATTATGTGATGTAAGTGGTTTAAAAATTATAGATTTAGTAATCTCAAGCTTTCTGTAAATGGCACTAGAGTAGATAACTGCTTTTCTTTTATGACTTATTGCATAAGTTAATAAGTGAGTGCTATTATTAATATTTCTAGCCAAAAAAGAAAGATGTCTACAGTTAATAAGGAATTGAGAATACAATAATATATAGCTACTGATATATTCAGCTGTTCAACAAGAAGGCTTGGATTGAAAACATAAAATGTTTGAAATTTAGGATTTTAACTTGAATAGTAAAGAAGTTAAAAGTGATGATTGATGCATGATTACATTACTTCCATGATTTATTAATGGGATGGACATTTAAATGTATTACTATGTGTTAAAAATAAAGAATTATTCTTTTTTTCTTGTTTAAAGTGAAACTAAAAATGTAAGTGACTAGTTATTTTATTAGTGATAATGTCACATATAAACACCCATGTCACTTCTGACTACCGATCTTCATTAATGAAAACCACTAAATTTGTACCAAAAATTAAATATGGTTGGTAGATGCAATTTTCTTTACATATGAAGGCCAATGTGTAGAAATTTCATTTAATGTACACAGTTCAATCAAATACACATTAGATGTTTCAGAGATAGGGTAAATAAAATGAAACATAATTGCTAATGCAGATTTAAAACTAAGTACTAATGAAGAAAAAAACAACATTATTATGCAATATTAAGATATTTTGATTCTTGCTGTATTTATTCCTGCTATTAAAACCTGAATTTCAATAAATTATTTAAATAATACAAGTCTTATATTGATTACTGACTTACCAATATAATAAATACTTGAATCTCATATTTGAGGTAATGACTTATGTAACTGACTTTATAGCATATATTAATAAAATTGAATCTGTGTCACAAAAACTGTAATATATACAATTATGATCTTCCTTGCAAATATCATGTTTCATTGGAAAATCTTGAATCCTCATCTGTCTTAAGCTAAATCATATTCTATCAAAAAACAATGACCATAGTCCTTATATGTAGATATATTGAAATATCAATATAATAATTTTATAAATTAACAGTATTTTTGTTTATAATATGATTCATTCTGTTGATTTCATTTCATTGAGTAAGAATTATTTATATCCAACATTTAAAACATGTAAATATAAATATATGATATCATGCCACTACATAGATCAATAATTGTCAATCATCATTCACTAATATTTATTAATTCATTTATTTAAAGTACAATTAAAATTTACTATACAATATCTGCTTTCACCAAAAATAATGAAACAAAACCTAACTATAGAATTGATTTTTAAATACAAGTATAGTGCATAAGAGTAGATGACTAAAGGGATCTTTCATGCTTGAGCTCAATAATTGACTTGACATGTTTATATGTTTTATACTTATAAGAAAAATAAAATAAGTGGCAAAGGTTTCTTTAACACATCTTCAACAGAAACAGTAAAGGAGAAAGGAGTACAATAATATTTGCTATTTGTTGATTGAAGAGTGTTTGAACAATTTTTCTTTTTATTTTATTCTCTAGCTAAGAATACACAGATACTAATTTGTTACTTAATATTAGATAATTAGCTAAAATAGCTATGAACCAGGCATCTAAAAAACTTTTAATCTGGTTAAAATATTTTCAGTTTTATTCAATTTATATTCAGACCTGAGTCATAAAGATGACATATAGATGTGCCATCATTGCACCAAAAGTCATTTTTTTGTAAACTTACACTTCTGTATATTTAATATTTGTAAAAATGATTTAGTGAAATATTTAGCAGAGTTAATTGTTATATCTTAAGTGGTTTTGGGTTAATAAGTCATTCATATTTCTCATTCATTGTGATTCAGGTGAGGTTTCATTGTTAACACTCTTAGACCATCAATGAATTCCCTTAAAAGAGGTGTTGTGTCACAGTGAATAATAATGTCAGATAAAATATCAGAATAGAAAGCAACCAGCAATATTGCCTGGTTAGGCGACTCCAAGTTTTGGAGAATTTTATGAAAATGATGTAAATTTATAATATTTAATTTCAGAAAATAAAACTATGGAAATTGTTTCAGATATTTGAAATTGTATTAATTAAAACATTTTTAATGTAAACATCAAAATTAAATTGAATATTTAGATAATGAACATTTGATGGAAAACATGCTCATTGCAGTAATTTGAAAATTTTTTAACTGATATATAAATCCTAAGTCAATTATCTATAGGTTTGCTGATAAATATTTGTTTGATATTTGTCTTTACTCAAAATTAGATACTTGAATAATAATGTATAATGTCTTTTTTAATTAACAAATTGACTCTTCTTAAAAAAAAAGTATTTGGCTTTTATTCAGATTTTTGAAATAATATAAAAGTTCATGAAAGTTCACAGAGGCAAAACTCTGCAAACAGTAGCATCACTCAGAGCAAGCCAGAGTAATCAATGTGAAAACAGCTTGGGTAAGCATATAAAATGGTGATCATGTGATTCATGTAAGTTGCTATTAATGGCAAAAAAAATCTGTATCATGTGTTTATTGTACTATATTTTATTACTATACTGTTTAATTTTTAAACTCGCATCTAAAATATCTGTTATATTTAAATTTTTGAATGTTTAATATATTATTCTTGATATTTTAATTATTCAAATTGATTATATACATTTAAATTTGAACACGAAAACCAAATGTAAATATTAATTAAACGATATGTTTAAAGTTAATCAGGAAATGGAGAAATTGCAGCTAAAATATTGTGAAATTGATTTTATCCATACCTTATTGATACCAACATATGGAAGGTTTATGATACCACCTACATTAAGCCATATTTTAATATAAATTTTATAGTTATTCATGTCTTGTAATTTAATATGACATTTTACATAAAATACAATGTAAATGTCTATGGTATAACAAAGTACCATCTATCAGTCTAAATATAAACTATTACAAGTTACAGTTATAAAGACTTTACTTCAATTATCATTGAAAAACTATAATAGAATAAGACACTAATCATTATTTAAAAATTTCAATAACTGTATCACATTAAAAACTTTATATTTTTGAATAATAATGCGATACTAAGTATAATTCTATAATGCATATATATGAAATAGTTTAACAGCCAAGAATTTGTATATGTAGAATAAATAGGTTGTGTATGGAAAAATATAGCTGAAAAGTTAAAGACAATAATCATATACTCTGTATTATTTTGGGTAACAATAAATTATTATATTAATAATATTTGTGTTGTATATTATGGACACTGGGATGATAAGGAGAATGCTTAAAAAATTTGAAATATGATTCCTGTGGAGTGATATTTATTATTCCACAATGTAATACTTTGTTTAAGTGTTATGCATAAAATATTGATAAAATTTCCCTTCACTTGGCTGTATTTCCCCCCCATATGTGTAATCATTAATTAAAATATATGCCTCAGCAGACTAATCATGAATATAATATGAAAGCATTGAAAGCATACTTGTATAATAAATCTTATTAAATTTATATTTAAACTCTTGTTTTAGTATTTTTTACATTAATTTACACACACACACACACACACACATATATATATTGAAGTCTACAAAATTTTAATCACACACTAGTAGTTAAAGTGCTTTATAGACGATTTAACTCTATAGCAACTTTTGCACACATATTAAACTATATTATACATACTCTTATTATCAGGTTATTCAAATTAATTATAATTTTTTATCTTACAAGTTTAATTGATGACATAAATACTGTTTATAGAGTTCTAGAATGGCAGATTCTGGAAATCAGAGTCACTTCCAATGCTTGAATTTCTTATAAAATCCTGAGCAATTAACCATTCAATTATACTTTTTATCTAATATTTCACAACAAGCTTAGTAAAAGACAGTTAAGTGTTCTGATTAATATAAATTATTATTCTTTTTTTTTTTTAGGTGTCATAGCATCGGCCGGGACGCGAACCCGCACCGGGCAACTGCCTGCAATTGCAAAACAGTCGCACTGACCTCTCGGCCACCAATGCATAATGTAATCAATTAGTTATCACTCAAATGACAGAGTTGATTTGTAATTTCGGAATCAGTAATTCTTATATTTATCACTCTTGAGTAATAAAGTATTTAATTTTTATTATTTTTACTATAAACAAATTTAATAATGCTTTATAATATTGTCATTAAAACATGAAATGAAATAAAATTCTCTGCAAATAAAATATGAAAAATATACTAAAGATGTTCATAATCAATTAACTGCTAAAATATAAACTATGGTTCACATGATCAGGAGTAATTTTAACATCTTATCAGATGTTCTGAGATCAACTACCATTATTAAACATATTTCAGTGATCACTAGATTTAATTTTTAAAAGTATCTTTTTTTTTCAAATTAGTGTGACAAAATGTATCCATCTAATCAAAATAACATGTATAAAAATTAAATTTTCTCAAAAAACATGTGTCAAACGGTAAATTTCCAAGTCATTTATGTATTTATACTCGCTGGTGTCTAGACAAATAATATAATAATTAATTGTTTATGTTCTATACTGTTAAATAGTTTGTAAATGGGAGTTAATGATCTCAAATCAATAAGATATATGTTGAAACAGTCATGACATTAAATGTATTTGAATTTAATTATTAAGGAAAAAAAATCACAAGTATATATTGGATCTTAAGTTCACTTAAGTAAAATAAATGTGATTTAATCTAAAAAAAATCCATTATATCCTCATGGTTAGTCTGGAAGCACTCTTGCCTTCTTTCATTGCTTAAGTACATTTATCATTATTACATCCATTTCTAGTTATTTTTTTATTATTCAATAGTTCCAAAAGATGTGAAAACTAATTTGCTATCATAACTTATTTTTCAGATTATGAATTTACATTGGCCTTAAAAATAAGATTTTGTATTTTGGTATTTAAATCAAGAGAGACAATTATGAAATATATTTCCTTATGTAATGCTGCATTAATTGTGTGTGAGTAGATCTTTGATTTGTACATCTGGATCTGTCTTTTGAATGTCTATGCCATGATATTCAATTAATAGTGGAGATAATGATTACCTCATTTGCAGTGTAAATACTGTATGATTCAAGCCCTGTTTCATTATATTGTATATTATATAAATTAATAAGACATTCATTGAAATATACTATATATAATTATTGTAAATTATTATAAGAGTACAAATAAATTATAATATATAATTTATACAATATTACTATTGATTTATTAGATTGTAATCATTATCATATAATAAATAATTAATCCAGCATTACTTTTAATTATTTAAGTCAAAATCATTAACAGTTGAGTTTATGTCAATACGAAACAGAAGATCCTGTGATTTTAAAAAAAAAAAAATAATGGAAAAAGAAAAAGTGAAGAGGCATTTCTTATAAATCAGTTTAAAGATTTTGTAATAAATAGACAATGTGCCACTATTGAATTACACATTTCATAAAAAGTCTTAATGATATTTATTTCTCATCCAAAAATTCAAATGACAACCTAAATAATTAAAAGTACTTTTGTATAAATGATACATTAATATTATTTATTTGTCTCATTATTATAGTTTTAAATAATTATAGATGTAGTATATCTTGAAGTGAAAATTTTTATAACTGAAAGATGTAATATAATGTATTTTCATTATCAAAATCATCTGAATATTGTTACATGCTTAAAGAGTACTGATATTTTGACAAAATAGCATTTGACTTAAACTGAGTAGAGAGATAACTCCTTGAAAACAGCAAAGGCATAGCATTGTTGCATGATGAAGCACTAAAGATTAATTAAATCAATATTAACAGAACATGAGAAAAAATCCTATTTAGTCAAATAAAAATCAAAAACTAAATTAGAAATGAAAATTAGTCCAGAGATTATTAAGACGGATTGCTTGATCAGGAAAATTAAAATGAATTATATTATAATCATACATAAAATATTTTTAATAAATGAGATTTACATTTTAAAATTTAGTTAAAACTTGCAACTACAATGTTTTCAAAGAAATTAAAATTAGACATGCAAGGTTGAAACAATAGTAAGTTAAAGAATAAAGATAAGTCAAAAATTATTGGTACTCTGGCTATAGAATTTACTTTAAGCAACAGTAAAAAAACTCATAATTATTTGATATAATCTCACTTATTTTCAATGTAATTTATCCATCTACCAACAAGATTTAATATTCCCTCAAAAACTGTTTTAACTGAGGTGCAAGCCACATGCAAACATTATCCTCACCTCTTTTTTTAATGAAATTTATTTATTTCTTAGTTTATATAGCAAAAAAAAAAATCAATTGACAGTTACATGATTGTTGTTGAGGTATACATAGTAGAAAGAAAAAGAAAACTAATATTACATTTATGAAATTAAATGAAAACATATAACTGTCTTCTATGACAAAAAAGATGTGACTTCATAGCTGTCAAAAGCCAGATCCAAGTTCAGGAATGTTTCATGGGGAGTTGAGAGATCAGGTAAGTTCATCAGTGTGTGACCAGGTAGGATTGAAGATCTCAGCCAGCATTAACAGTTGGTCTCTCCTCTTAATGAGACACAGAGATTTTTTCATGAACTGCCCTGGATTACAGGGCAATGCATCCAGGACCAGCCAACATCTAAGAAACCAAATAGAATGATTTATGAAGATGGCTCTCATGAGGTCTGAGAATCTACCTGATGCTATACAATTGGCCATATTGAAAAGCTAGGACCAGTTAAGCTTAAAAGTGTTTAATAGATTTAGTCTCACATCAATTTTCATTTTTTTTTAAAAAATAAGAAAGGGGGTTTTGTATTCTATTTTTTGGGGGGGGAGTGGGGATTTTTTTCACAACCCTCTCTCTATGTAAAAAAAGGGTGGGGTTGGGAGGGAAGGGTGGGTTTTTTTTTTAAGATGAAGTCAATTAATTTTGGGTACAAGATACCATCTTTTTAATTTTGGCATTAGTTTTTCATTAGACAGACCAAGAATACTAGGGAGGGGCACAAGTCAAATGAGAATTCATTAATATAATTGCCTTCCAAAATGTAAGTTTCTTATCAAAATCATGGGAGGCTACATTGATATATTGGGCAGAAAGGTTAAATAATTTCTTAACCAGGATTTGCAATGATATGGGGGGAGGGTTGTCCATAGGAGCAATCTCTTCAACTGGGGCAAGACATGATAATTTGATTTTTAAAATATGGATGATGTTGAGGGTTCTTTTGAACATTTGTATTACTATAGCATGCAAGCCCAAACCATTGAGTGCTTTGTGATTTTGCAACTTTCACATGCTAATAGCAACCACTTTTTTCCTCCATATCAGGTTGGAGCATAAAGTAGTAATTTGTGAAATGAACTTTTTTTGAAGGAGTTAAAATAGGGAGGTAATAGTCTATTCATGAAAAAAACAAGGAAGTTAAGGAGAGGCACCTTGTCACCAATAGATAGGTATGCCCTTTTTAATGCATCGATTTTTTTCTTGGATGCAAACAGAGTCATCTTGCAATGATTTCTGCATCACATTGGGGAGAAATAGAAAGAGAAGCCTAAAAAGGGATGAAGCCTTGTAGTAAACTGAGAAGGAACACACTTTACTGATAAAATCCTCCACACAGATGACTTTTGAGGGTTGAATGATAATTTGGAATTTCACTGAAAATTGGATCAAAAGCTGTTACAGCACTGGTAAGAATTTGGGGGAAGGAAAAATCACAACAATGTCATCCATAAATGAGAGAAGCTTAATTTCATGACCAAGCACCAGCACAAAAACCCCAGCGAGCCTTGTCTCAATCTCTATAAGTAATGGATTGATGTATGCTATGAAGAATAGGGCACTCAATGGAAAGCCCTGAGGAATAAGATGGAAAGTCTAAAACTGGGGTTATCTGAACATTGAGTGTAACAATATCTCCCTATTGTTCAAGAAGTTCTCTAACATTATCAGATATACTTTAAGAACTCATACTCACTTAAAAATATTTAGCCATATGTTGCTGCCATGATGTCTAATTGAACTGCAATGGGTCTGGATTTCCTCTCTGTTCTTATATTGTCAGTCAATAATTTAAATAGGCTCACTGCATCCCTGGTTGAAGAGCCCTTTTTTGCAAATTGGGCAGGGGATATTTTCTCCAATATCTGATTCTGGATCTTGTTTTTGATTAGCACCTCTATGATCTTAATTAATAGAGGGATCATAGAGATGGGCCTGATGATAATGAAAGGACTGCTTCTCTTCTTTATGAAGGGCATCAATGAAATTGAGTATAAGCCAAAAATGTCCAAGCAACTGGAGGCAAAGATATCCAGAAGACTGCTGACAATTGGAACAGTAATGTGGGCTAGATGCAGCAAGAGAATCTAGGGAGGCCATGGGGCCCAAAGTGAGTTTTTTCTGAGAAAGGATTTAAATTTAGAAAGGATCTGCTGATGGGTAATATCATGACTTTTATAAGGTCAATTATTGTAAGTGATTCTAAACATAGGTATCGATGCAGCCTGAAATTTTTCCTGAAATTTTTTTTATAAATGACCATTAGCATTGGGGAACCAACATAGTTGACTCTATCTTCAGCAATAGACATAGGTGTCATAAGTTTTTGCTTAGCACCCAATGCCCATCTTATGTAGCTTCTTGTCCAGGCATGCCTCTTGGCTAGGAACACCTTAGTTCTTTTGATAGCAATGATTTCAGCTAGTGCCATTTATTTCTCCTTTATACTGATTATTGAGGTCCAAGATGCTCTCAATAATGAGGAGGGAAGTAAACTCATTTGCAGGGTGAATTGATTCCATATCTTTTAATAATCTGAAAGAACCCTTTTGATTACAGGTATAATTGTTGGATAAGACTTTGAGGATTTCAGTAAATATGAGCCATGCATCAACTGGGGTATGAGATAACAGGTTGGATTTGTGGAAATATATGTAGGACTTGGAGAAAATTGCCTCTGGGATGGTAAATTTGTTAATCATTCTGAGCATTTCTTGCTAGTCCATCTTTGTGATAAATGGGTGCCTTAACTGAATAAATATTATAAGAGTGAGGTGATCTTAAAAAATTACATGTTTAAGAGATGTCTCAATTTAAAAGTGAATATCTGGTGAGTAATAGGCCAGGTCAATCAATGTGGTGTATTGTTTTGTATAAAAGGAATATGCATTCTGCAGAAAGAAATCTTGAGCTGACATGAGCAGTGTATTGTTCAAATGGATAAATCTATTGTCAAAAGAGCTATAAGGCAGGTTGAAATCACCTAGTAGGATTGTAGATGAAGAATTAGAAGCAAGGGCTGCATTGATTGTATTTATGATTTTGAGGATTGTGCTATTGTTGTTTTATAAATACAGGTAAATTACATTTAAACTTGTGTTCCCAAAAAAAAATTTGTTATAACACAGTTTATGTTTTTATGGATTAGATTATAGTGTGTAAATTTTGAGTTGCAGTTTATCATGAATCCTACATCACTGGAAGGTGATGATGCTATGGAATAATGAAACCAACCAAAGGGGTTCATTATCTTTGCAATCTTTTTTACTGTGTAAGTGGAGTTTTGTTTCTGCAAACATATTATGTTTGGTGACTCTTGCTGGAACCAGCTTGGAATGGTGTAGGTCCTCTGCAATGAGTTCAGTCTCCTAACATTTACCCCTATTATTTTAATTTTTATTAAGAGATTGTTGAATTCTGTGGGTGTTCATCTTCTGCAATGCCACAGGTAGACAAAACCTCTTCTGGCATAATAGAAGGGAAGTCTGAAGAAACAGCCACAAAAATTGCAGCACCAACAGTCAGTTCTGGGAAACCTATTGGCTTTGAAATGTCCAGTCCATACTCAACTGCATTTGCCTTTTTCTTTTTTTGTCATGGATTTCTTCAGTGTAGATAATTCCTTTTCAGAACCACAAATGATGTTGGAGTCACTAGATGTCATATTCATATCAATGTTGTGCTCACCCATAATTGCAGATGTTCTCTTTCTTTTTTCCTTTTGATAAATCTTGGAGTCCTTTGAGGTAATTGTGAGTTGTAGATACAGGGCCCATATCACTTTCCAGAGTTCTATAACTCCAAGAAGAGCTTTCACTAGAAGATACATTTTCAGACCCCAGCAGGGCCCAGCCTTTCTCTGGCAAAACATTTTTTAATTGCTGTAACTGGTAGGAACAGGACTGATTGAATTGAGTCTCAAGGCAGATCTAGGTTAGACTGAATGAGGGTCTTTATTGGTTTGGGGGATGTGATAACAAGCAGGAATTTGTGGAATCTGAAGTTTTTGCCTTTACATTTCACTCATATGTTCCTGGGCCAATATTTAATCAGATGATCCCTGCACTTACAAAGATAACACTGTGAGGAAACTCATTGAAACCTAACTACAAGAGAAAACTCATCCACTTCAAAAAAGGAGGGAATGTCTACAGCAGTTATGTTTTTGCGGAGATCTATGTTGAATGAGACCATATTTGACAGCATGTGAAAACCTGTCACTTTTTCATACAGATATTTAAGTTCAGAGATCTTTCCATAGTTGTATAATAGGGACTGCAGGTTTTTATCTTAAACCCTGGAAAACAGTTCCTAATGTTACCTTTAGCTGATTTTTTAATATCTAGATTGATCTGGCAAAGCCAAAAGTCACCAATTCTCCTATAGTTGTTTTTGAAAATAGTTTTAGATACAGTGGAGGAAAATTCAGGGATCAAGTAGCTTTTATTTGCATGGTAGTGAATCTTGGTAATAAGTTTCCAATGGTCATTAAATTTTAAAATGTTATAAAGTAAACCAATTGGGGATTTTATAGATTTAGGTCATTGATATGATTCTGAATTTTTTTTTAAAGTTTTGAGGAGTTGAGGGACTGATTGGTTGAACTTATCATTAATATCTTTATACTTTTTCCATGAAGGTATGTTGGCCACAGGATGTTTATTAACACTAATCGAGTCTAGGATCCTATCATTCAATAATGATCTTATCTATTTGATAATCTGAGTCATATATTTCTTCATATAAGGTTAAAGAGTAGATTACCAGAGGCCTGTAAACAGGTGAATTTGAGCTCTATCCTGGCTTCAACTTTCTGTGCATAAGATACTTTGGCGAAAACCAATTGTATCAGATGTACTTCAATCCAAAGTATCTTCACCTTTTTATCAGACAAATTTTCATCTTTGTAGAATTATTTTCAGGAAATCAAACAGATGGTAGCCCAATAAACCAAGATCAGGACAATAGAGAAGATGATTCAACATTTCAAAATGAAATATTTGGAGTCAATAGTGTGGATAGGGGTATGTGGACATGTATTGCCATGCAACAATACAACATCCATGGGTAGAAGTCTTCTGCATTGTGTCTAAATTTTTGACTTCAGCTTTTCAGTAAGAAAATCACTGTAATAAGAACTATTGATTGCTGAATATTTTTCATGATAATGTTTCAATTCTGGTCTGCGAGAATCCAAGAAGACTGTAAGCATCAATTTTTCAGATGATGATTGACTTTTGAACTTTTTCTTAGACAGAAATTGAGGATGTTTCCCTCCATACTCTGCCATTTACTCTGAGGATCATAGTGATGAATTCATATATCATCTCCATACTCTGCCATTTACTATGAGGATCATAGTGATGAATTCATATATCATCAACAGTTATAACTCCTTTTAAGAATTTTTATTCTCTTTAGAGTATTGGTCCAAATTTTGTTTGCAGATGTTCAATTTCTTTTTTGTAGTATTCAGTGAGGTATTTGAACACCCATCTCACACAAACTCTTTAAAATCCAAACCATGAATTATTGCATAGGCAGAGCCATGCATGATTTTCACATGACTTGTCACATAATATACGTTCACTCAACATTTAATATGCATGCTCAATGCTATCATCGGTCATAGATGTAAATGGCAATCCAGAGCTTTTTTTTTTATTAATGACACATATGATATTCCTAGATTTTCTTTATACATCCATATACACTGCTACATGACAAAACAATTACTTCATACATCATATAGTTCTTTTTTATGTGCAAATCACAAGTAGGGAGCCATTATTTCTTACATGAAAATTATACTTGTACTGAAAAATTTAATGCTGCACAGCAATGACTGGAACAACAAAGTGCTAATAAGACAGTGTGACCCTGTCAAGCATTGTTAGCTGAGAGGTCAGCACAGCCACCTTGCAAACAAGCAGTTGGTTGCAGACAATTGTTGCAGGTTCACCTCCCAGCTGATGCCCTGATATATGAAATGAAGACAGTATGACCAACAAAAGATTTAATATAACTAGTGTGTGAATAATTTTTGACTTACCTTTGTACATTGTATAATTAATTTTTAACCAAAACTTAGATCTGTTTTGGGTTAATACTCAAGTTTTTTTAAATAAATTTATAGCTAGATAATTAAAGAACTAGTCAGATATGTTCATACATGCATGGTATATAAGAGTAATTCATGTATTAGTATAATTTTTTTTCATTATTATAATTTATTTTATTAAAATGTTATTTTAAAGTTTTAAGAGCTATAGTTATTTCAAGAGATCACCTTCTAGCAACCACATGATGTTAAAATTTCCCATTGTCCGTTTTCCATACCCCCCACATGCACACCTTGAACATTTGTTTTCGAATGTCTTGCATTCTATTACTTCTAAAAATAATTTTAATCTTAATAAAATATAACTTAAATAATTAAACTTTGTATATAATTTTCTTGCATTTAAATCTTATATCTCCCTTGTTCTTTTAAATACATATCAATACACAAATATTCTTTGACAAATATTGAAACTAAAATAATTGCCTATAATATTTAAATCCTTTTTTTTATTTAAAATAACTTATTTACTTAAATATAAATAAAAAAAATTAATTTCAACAACTTTAAAAATAAACAGCTTTACACACAAAATAAATAGATACAACAAAATTTTATTTTTAAAGCCAGATTTTTTTTGACTGCAACTATATATGACTAAAACAAAAAAATATTCGTTTAAAGACTGCATACATCTTTTTTTTTAAATTCACAGTCAGGGCTAACTACTACAATATATATATATATATAATAGGTGAATATGTATTTATACCAGAAAAAAAATATATACTTAAATTGAATTTAACTTATGAGTTCCAATATTCTTATATCCAATATAAAACAATCATATAATTATTATTATTTAATTATAATAATATAAATAAAGATTGGAAAAATATAAATCAATTAATAACGCATATATTCAAGTTAAAATAAATATTAATTATTAATAATTGAATGAGAAATTAATTCTAAATCCTATTTGCTATAGTGTTCATGAAAAAAAGTATTGTTACAAAAAATATTAAATACATAATTAAAGGAAAAACGAAAAGTTAAATTTACTTAGAGAATATTTCTATTTAGTTTAATATTTATTGTTATTATTATTATTATCATCATCATCATCATCATCATCATCATCATCATCATTATTATTATTATTATTATTATTATTATTATTATTATTATTATTATTATTATTATTATTATTATTATCATTTATAAATGCCTTTTATTTTAAATAAAAATGTATCTTACCATAGCATCAGAATTCTGATTTTATATTTTACTAAAAATATAGGTTCAAACTCTTTTTAAAATTTAATTTGCAAGTCAATTTTTAAAGTTTAAGAATTCATTTAATGTACCTTTTTGGAGTTATTCTCTGGAAAGAGTAATATGATTGGATTATGAATTCATCATAAATAATTTGACAAAAATAATGTGAAAGATGACAGTTATTGCTAGTTCTAGATCCTTAATGGTTTAATGTTGGAATCGACACTTTTAAAATTAGCATTTGCAGGAAGCTACATATTTTCACATTTAGTTAGTTAACTGGATCTTATTGTGAGATGGTCAAACTTTGTCTGACATTTCTAAAAGTTAAATTTGCATTTTTCGATCTCTTCTGAAAATTTTGTGAAGCTTTTTTTTTACAGCTTTAAAATTCACATATTTATTTTCTAATATTTTAATTAAATGTAAAAATTCAAAAGATATGAAAATCAAATAATCCATATTTCAAAAGAACTGAAACCATGCAATGATGAGTAGTCACTGTATATTCAGTGATCTTGAAATTTGCAAATGTACTTTGAGGAAATATTAAGATTGTCTTAAAAACTTGATTTTTTGAAAATCTTATGATTATATTTGTATTTTAATTGTGTAATAATTATTAAAAATCAAAATTAATATTTTTGCATATTTATTTTTTACAGAAAGTTTTATTTTGAAATATAAAAAATATATTCTTCTGAATATTGTTATTATAGAGATTGCAATCATGGGAAATACAACTGTCTAGAAATGATATCACTCAGCAAATTGTTATAATATTTAATGATGTCATAAAAATTACAAAAAAATTTAAACTTTTAAAGCATAAATTAATAGATTTAGTAGTTATTAAAAATAATTTGTTCATATTTTTAAAACAAACACCAAACAAAGAAGATTTTGTTCATTTTGCAAACTGAATGGGCTTCATCTGAAATTTGATGATGTGTCAGAACTTTGTTGTGAAATTATTTTAAATAATTCAGGAAATCAAATGTGATTTTTAAAAATTTATTTAATTTCTAAACAAAAATTTTCTATCAAATGAGGTTGAATTTACTATATTCTAATAAATAATAATGGTTTAATATCAAAATGAAAGTTGAAAGCTTAAATCTAATGAGAACAAACAAATATGTCAAAATACAGGAGGTTTAATGTGCTAATAAAGTTTCACCTCATCATTATATGATTTTCAACTATTCCATGATTTTCCATATTAGTTATTCTAATAAATCATAAGTTACTCCTGTCTTTTTAATCAGCTTAATATTTTTTGAATGTTGTTAAACAGTTTCTTTCACTGAATGAGATGATCAAATGATTTTGATTATGACATTATTATAACTTTCTGAAAAGAAGAAAGCTTTCCCTTTAAACACCAAAATTAAAAGAAAAAACTGATGTCTTATAACTTTTTTTTTTACAAATGCTATTCCAGATTATATGTAATATATCTGGGAATACAACTTAATTTAAATAGAAAAATATTCATATTTTAAATTAAATATATATATATCTCACTAGTGTAAATAAGAATGAAAGAAATAAATAACTTGCAACTTTTAGAAGAAAAAAATTAGTTTCAATCTGAGTACTTTTAAAAGCTTATATTTTTTTCTTTTTTCTTTTTAATATATCTACGTTAATGTGTAGATGAAAAATTGATACGGTCAGATTAGCTTTATCTCAAACAGATATCTGAACCAGTACATTATATATATATCTTCAATACTTAACAAGTTTTTGATATATATTGAAACTGGGATCAATAAAGCATTTAGTTGCTAAAAGTCTTATAAAATTCTCTCCACAATTTTAAATCAAAATATTGACTATTTATTATTTAAAATCTTCCTGTACAGCATTTCAAACTTCTAACTTTATTATCTATCTATTATTTAGAAAAAAAAAAGATAATCTAATAGTAAAGATATTCAAATATCTAAAACATCACTATGAACAAACTTTTTGGATTTTTTTCTCAATATAATATGACAAAACATTATATATATATATATATCAGGGGTTGGAAATTTTTAGTGGTGTTGCACTAAATCTATGTTACAATGCTATTCTGCATACTCAATGATTCTATCAATCTTATTATATATAATATAAAAATTGATCGGTTATAATGGGATTCAAAATTATATACTTTTGAAGCCCATTATAATCAGATCTTCTATTATTGGTCATTAAATATTTTAAAATGCATTGGATCATGTGTGAAAAGTGTGTTTTAGACATGCTTAAAATTTCCTTTGGCATAGAGAAGTTGATGCTTAAAAAATCATGCATTGTTTACAGAATTGCCGATTAATGTTTAGTAATTCAGAGTAGGCAAAGCGCCTTTAACTTTCAATGATTTACTTTAAAAAAGATTAATGAACCGTAACAAAATAAAACAAGTATTCATCAAAAAAGTTCAACAAAACTCATTTTTGTGATATAAAAAATCAACTTGAAATTGGAAGTTTTTCATATATTCTTTTTTCTTTAAAACTATAGACATTTTTGAATTTTTCTCTGTGAGAAAGTTGTTTTAATTACACAATAGACATTTAAAAGTCTAAAAAATGACGTTTAACTTTTTTTGAAAATCCGAATAATATTATCAAGTCTCATAAGTATTTTACTAACTTCATTCACGTATTAACCTGACTAACACTAACTATAAACTTTTTTTTTTCATGTAAACGTCCAAAATATAAAATGTATTATTATATAATTACGAATAGAAGTTTTTTCAAATGAATTAATCGATATATTTTGCCTGAATCTAAATTTACTCTAAACATGCAGTTGTACACAAAAATATCAAAGGTGAATTGACTGTCAAAAAAAAAAAAAAATCCAGGCAAAATTAATTTTCCCTGGGGAAAAAAAAAATTCCATCCCACTTAGCTCTTATCTATTGAAAATAGCAAAGATCGAATGTAGTTTATTGTACAAAATAATTAGCAAATTAAACTAAACCATGGTTTCCATTTACATGTGAGTCGTATATGCAAAATATGGGCGATGGCAGAAATGCATGCGCTGTAATTAAAATATATTTTTTTATTATTTCAAGTCAATCAGAGTGACATTGATAATTGTTCTGCGTGCCATACTTAGCACACATGCCCTAGATTTCCCTATAGAAAAAAATTCATGGGTCAGTCACTTACCATTTATACATATATTATTTTCAAAATTTGCTTTTAAACTTATAAAAGTGTCAATATGGTTTTAAGAAAGAAATATTTAAATGATAATACTTTTTAAATAATTTTATAAATTTATTATAATATAAACAAAAAAAGGGTGGGGTCATTTTCATTTAAATAATTCAAAATGTTTAACAATGATATTGCTAAAAAATCCATCAATTACCACTAATAATCCAAAAACTAAACCACTTTTATTAGCTTTTGTGTCATCTTTATTAGTAATTAATTTTACAATATTTAAAAAAAAAATCAAAAACGGGTAATAGTGTAATCCAAATCTTAATTCACCCTACATACCTTTTTTTAAACAAACAATGCAGTTTAAAAAAAAATATAGCCAAAATCCACAATATAAGCTTATTTCTTTACAAAACTCTCTCAGAATTATAACAGTTAATGGATATATATATATTTAAATGCATATCTTTATTTAACAATATTTAAATAAAGTCCAGATTTTGTATTTATAAACGTCATTTTTATTATTTCAGCAGAACTGATTAAAATTGAGTATAAATCATTTAATAAGTAGATTTTTTTTTTTTTGCTTATGTCAAATGCGTTGACTGAAGCGAATCCGGGCAGGCTGCTTGGAAGGCAGCTAACCACTAGGCCATCAGGTCCTTTCACTTGATAAATGAGCAGTATTCAAAACGATTTCATTTAGGAATAACATTTATGAAATTATAGAAATGATTAATTAGTTAACAGAAAATATATGCCAAAGAATAAAAAAAAAGATATTCTAAATATATTAATTAATGCTAAACGAAAAAAAAAAAAAAAAGCTAAAGAAATGGTATCACTAAATTCTCCAAACAGTAAGGTATGTAAAATGATTGCCCCTATTGTTTTTATGCATTTTAATATAATATTTATTTAGCATCAAATATTGTTAAAAATTAATAATAAAAAGATATTTAAAAAGCAATAATTATAATATTACGTGTGTGAAAAATGTTACATTTAGAAATTTAAATACGCACCAAAAATAAGAATACTTAACATGAAATATTAATGAAAAAAATATAGGACACTGACGATATATATAAAAAAAGATCTACATTAGCTTTTTCAAAGCATGTTGATAATTACAATGGCTGTTTTTGTTTTGACAATGTTGAGAAAAATAAAAATTAATGGTACATATTTTACTATAAGTCAGATGGTGAAGAATCCATAACAATGATCAAACATAAATTTGTCCGTAATAATTAGACTGTGTGCCAACATCATGTTTAAATGATAATTTTTCTAAATTAGCTTTTAATTTCAATATCATTTATAAATAGAATGCATATATTACTGGAGAGAGGAAGTGTTATATCAGCTAAAAGTAGTTAATATTTATTTATATATTTTAATATTACTACATTAAATTTTAAGCATTTATTTTATAACGTCTTGCGTGCGATTATAATTACGATAGATGACAGCCTGTTAAGCTAATTGCGCAGACGCTGTGAGAATGTTATTAATAAATGAATACCTTCGAACAACCACATGATATAGTATTTGTGTAAGAGTAAAAAGGAATCCTCTTACCCTTATGACTCAAATGTTTATATATGAGCAAATCTAAAGTAGTTGTAACGCAAGACGTTATAAAATAAATGCTTATTCATGTATATGATTTAGTTTCGTTTAGAGTGGCGTTTAGTAAATTCTAGAAAATTTCATTGGCGTCATTCATACAGACATTATATATAGTAATTTAAAGTGACTATTATGTAGTCATGCCTTCGTTACAACTACTTTAGATTTGCTCATATATAAACATTTGAGTCGTAAGGGTAAGAGGATTCCTTTTTACTCTTACACAAATACTATATCATGTGGTTGTTCGAAGGTATTCATTTATTAATAACATTCTCACAGCGTCTGCGCAATTAGCTTAACAGGCTGTCATTCTATCGTACATTAAATTTTGTAAAGCTAATTCCAGTTTTATATATATATATAATAAATGATTCGAATGTATTGTTAGTAATATTGTTTGTGTTACAAGGCTATTTTGTCACCAAATTATTAAAAACAGCTTAATAATGTAATAAACTGATTTGTGACTTTTACAGGTCGCAGTGTGTGCACATATATTAAATATATGTGTGGCATTTAGTTATATCGATCTAAAAAAAATAGTTTATAGATTTAATAAAATCACAAAACATTTTGTATTATGTAAAGAAATGTATCATATAAAATCAAAAATGGTAAAATTAAAACCCATATTATGAAAAGAAAGAAAGAGAAAATAGTTAATTTATTTAAGTTAGCAATTTGGTACACAAATGAATGCATAGCTTTTTAAAAAAGATATATCATATTTTACAACCTTTTGAATTTCTCTTCTGGAAAAGGCTTAAGTAAATCTTAGAGTGAATTTGATGGATTTTGAAGATTAGTCATATTTTTATTTTTTTCCACTCCCCATAAACTAAAGTTAGTTGATAATTATTTATTTGGAAGACAGATATTACTAAAATATAAAGGCAAAAGAAACATGTTTTGAATTTGAGATAAAACGTTGTTCTGAAAAGCTTTTCAATGTTTAATCCAGAATTGTATTTTATTGTTAACACTAAAGTAAAAAAAAGAGAATTCAGTGTAATAAATATGCTGATTAAAAACAATAAATAATATATTGATAAAGGCTTAGGACACAGGAATATGGCGTTCTTTTTATAAAGCAAAATTATAAATAGATCTGAAAACTCAGTATTTATAGACTTGAACCAAAGAAGACAGCAGTGTAGACTGATTTCAGGAAGAGAGGAGAAAAAATGCTGAAAGGGAAATGGATTGGTTGTTAATAGTAAGAAAGAAAAAAAAGATGAAGACTATAACTACGCAAAGAATAAATCAGATTTGGTAAGTAGTATACTTTAAGTGATAAAGAAAGACTTTTCTTAGATTCTTCTGGTAAAATAATTTTACATCACTGATTAATATCTAACCACTTAAAAATTAAGGAAACATTTTTTTTTAGCAGTAAATCTAATGCAGTAACTATGACAACATCAAATGGACATGTGAAGATGAAGATCACTAACATCATATTAAATACTTTGACCTGAAATTAATCAGACATTCTCAGTGCATTGGCTATTCAATGGTGGTTAAGCCAATCAGTGTTAGAGGCTACTTACATCCACAACAAAAATACCATTACAACATAAAGTAGTCGGCTTTGAAGGTTTCTTATTTAGAAAATTTGAACTATGAAAATTTATAGCAGACACTAAGGATAACTTAGAAGCTTACAAGCATGACCTAATTTAGGTAGTCTACTCTGTCCCTATTCTCAAAAATCAAATTAGGGCATTCTACAATAGACACAAATATGTCAGACAACCAGATCCAAAACCCTGAATCAAGATATCATTTATTACCAACATTCACTTGAAATCAAAATCAATTCTTTCTAAGATATTGGTTTCAGATGTGTTCTATCCTCAACACATTTATCAATAATTAAAAGGATGAAGTTTGCAGTGATGACAAGGCACAATTAGTATATGCAATAGCAAATACTATGGGGAGACCCATGTCAACTTGAAGTCAAGAGTTTCCAACATACCTATTTGTATAATAGAGCAAAAATAAATTCATCATATAGCTCAATGTTTTTGGAGCATGAGAGAATTGCTGGCTATCCCTTTAAACCCAATTGTTTATCTCAAAAGTAACTACAAAAACACAAAGTAAAAAAGGCGTGGCACAAATTAATTCCACACACACAATAAATATATGAGCCAATAGTATTTCCCTTGATATATATTTGCTATTTAATCTGGAAACATAGGCAATGTTTTGCAGTTACATATTATACATGCAATTATACAAATCTGTCAAACACTGTTAAGTTTAATCTTTTACATTGAAATTACTATCACACTCTGCTAATTATCTACCAATTATGCATTGAAACAGACACTCTGTGTTAACCCAGCAGAATAATAAATGAATTTATTTTAACCTTACATTGGCCATATTTATTACTTATTTCTCTATTATTTAGGAAAGGATTATGCATATGTTGCTAAAGAACCAAAGGTAGAACAGTCAAGCACTAGGAACATGTGGTTCTATCCAAATATGAGCATTGATCTTATGTGAGATACAACTTTATCTACATAGATTTCAAGCACCCTTCAACTATCCACATTATCTCATTCTACTGAATCACATGACCACCCACGTGTACAAAATATAATTACCAATATATGTATTTTGTACTGAACTGCATAATCAGTTCCAGTTTATATCTGGACCAACTAATGAGTTCTGGTTCAGCACAAAATACCTATATTGGTGATTATTTATCTTTTCTGCAAGTGTGTGGTCATGTATTAGCTGTATTAAATACTGTGGATAGTTAAAGGATGCTTGAAAGTCTGTGTTCAAATCCCCTATATTTACAATTAAGCTCCGGGTATATGAAGAATGCCTGTATTTCAAATATTCTACCTATGTGAAGTAAACCTATACAAAAAACAAACAAACAAGGAGGCCCTGCTATAAGGTCTGTCATATATTTGCCTACATTGAGATGGATTTTCTTTGCTTATAATCATTGATGTTGAAAAAAGTCATTTGAAATTAGAAAAAGGCTGAATTTGTACAACCTATATATGAAAGATGTATATAATATGTAAAGTCATAAGGTTATATATGCGTATATTTTTTTATAACATAATGCTTTAAAATTATTATTAGTTGTGTATATTCATAATTACATTTAAAGTTAATGTTGACATGACTATTTGCTACTTTCAATATTCTGTTTACTTATTTTATGATTTTAAGGTAGTTGTGAATATATAAACTTCAATTTCTTTATTTTATTTATTTAATGATTATCATAAATAAATTTATGTTGATTTTGGCATCAACAATAGTTATTTTGCTATTTAAACTCATTCCAAACATTTATAATTAATCTGAAAAGTTATGTAATTCCTTGAGAGATATATTGTGATAGCAAACATACATCAAGATGATGATGATGATCATAGGATAATGAATTTTTCTAAAAATATTTTTTTTATGAAAAAAGTGGTCACTATAGCTAATTTAGATTACACTTGAAAGAAAAAAACTGTTTTTAATAATTTGGCTAATTTTAACTTTCTGAGTGCTGATGTCATTGTGATCATCATAATCATAGTAGTTGTTATATTTAACATGAACCATTACATTTTTGGTACTATAGGTATTTTAAAGAAATGTACAATTACAATATTACAAACAAATCAAGTCAGATGTCACAGCTAATTTAAACAAGCTTGTATTACAAATGTTATATAAAGAGCTTGCAAATAAGCTCTTAACAAGCTTTGCAGAATACCCTTAACCCCAGAATGATTTCTGCTACTGGCTTCCTCAATGAAGTTCTAGAATATTCAATCATTAGATTAAAAATACCAGGAAAAGCCCAGCACTTTATCTAATGGATAACTATTAAGTAGAAAATCTGAAATTTTCAGACAGCCATATATGGGACTGAACTAAGTTCAGATACATCATATATTATTAGCTTTAGCAATATAAAATCACCAAAGCCTTAATAGTGATTTTATATTGCTAAAGATATTAATATATGGTGTATCTGAACTTAGTTCAGTCCCATATAGCTATTTAAGTTAGATAGCTAGATTGGAAGACATATGGATATCTGAAAATTTCAGATTTTCTACTTAATAGTTATCCATTCGATAAAGTCCTGGGCTTGTCCTGGTATTTTTAATCTAATGCCTGAATATCCTAGTACCTCACTGAGGAAGCCAGTACCAGAAACCAGTCTGGGATTATGATATTCTGCAAAGCTTGTTAAGAGCTTATTTGCAAGCTCTATATATAGCATTTGTAATACAAGCTTATTAAAAGGGTAATGTGACATGTGACTTGATGTTTTTATAATTTTATTTTTTGCTAATAGGCTTTGGTGATTTTATATTGCTAAAGCTATTAATATATGGTGTATCTGAAATTAGTTCAGTCCCATATAGCTTTTAAAGTTAGATAGCTAGATTGGAAGACATATGGATGTCAGGAAATTTCAGATTTACTACTTAGTAGTTATCCATTAGATAAAGTGCTGGGTTTGTCCTAGTATTTTTAATATAATGCTTGAATATCCTAGCACCTCACAGAGGAAGCCAGTAGCACAAACTGATCTGGGGTTAGGGATATTCTGCAATTACTCTCTCTCTCTCTCTATATATATATATATATGCAAATTTATAAATAAATATTTAAAAATACAGTATTTAAAAGCTTATAAAAAATATGTATAACCATCACTTAGGAGCGCTTTCAGCCAACTTGTGGCTTTGTCAACTATCACGTTTAAAATGTCAGCTTTCCCATAATTCTATGATGTCAACTTTCCCATAATTCTGTGATCTTAATGTTTGCTGCTTGCCTATTAACCAAATGTTGCTTGTATTTACATATCAACATCGCCTCTTTAATTTTCCTTTTATTATTATTTCTTTCAATTTCCAATATTTTTACATTGTTATAATTAAAATAGAAACCATATATACATGATTTATTATGGTCATAAAAGACAAAAGCTGATAAATTATCATTATTTTTAAAATTTTGTTTTGTATTTTGAACCCTTTTTTAATAACAATAAGTGTTCCTTTGTTCTTTTTTCCAATGTGCACCTCAATTCACTTATATATCCGTGGCCAGACCCACATGTCCATTTGTAAATGATACAATTTTTATTTGTAAATAAAGTTTTATCCTTTGAATTGTTTATTAATTTATTTAATGTAGGTGGTGCATAAAATGCAATATCACATATTCCTTTATAAATTTTCTTAATGAAACTTGCCTGTTCCAATCAACAGGCAAGTTTCATTAAGAAAATTTATAAAGGAATATGTGATATTGCATTTTATGCACCACCTACATTAAATAAATTAATAAACAATTCAAAGGATAAAACTTTATTTACAAATAAAAATTGTATCATTTACAAATGGACATGTGGGTGTGGCCACGGATATATAGGTGAATTGAGGTGCACATTGGAAAAAAGAACAAAGGAACCCTTATTGTTATTTAAAAGGGTTCAAAATACAAAACAAAATTTTAAAAATAATGATAATTTATCAGCTTCTGTCTTTTATGACCATAATAAATCATGTATATATGGTTTCGATTTTAATTATAACAATTGTACTAATCGGAATGAAAGTGAAGATCGAATCTAACCGCAAAAACAATATCTGCACTACAAGGGCGCCATCTAGGCATTTGAGCCTAGAAAAATTTATAAAGTAGGCAGATACGCACTGTTAAGATTCCACTTTCTTTAAATATTCTGACCGTTAGCCCAAGTCACTAGCTCAGCGGAGACGCAGAGATAAAAATCTATAAATTTTATATCTTAAATATAAAAGAATAAAAGCCACTGCCAGAAATTAACACATAAAAATATTTATTTACGCACATATAAAATAATATTTAAATTTTGAGGAATAAATTTAACGTTTATAATTTTATATTGATCTTTAATTCTAAATTTAAGTAGATTGCAAATAATGAGTTTACTATTTATTTAGAGGGTCGAGTATGAATGGACTACATAGGTCTGCATTTGAAAGGAAAATATTCTTCCCTGATTTAACCTTAGGCAACAAATTTCGCAATCAACTGGCGCCAATCCATCTGATACATTCATGTATTCAATGTAGCATGATACGACAACACAAAATACTATATTGTCAGGAATGTACATCTGAACAATAAGTAGAAATAGAGAAGACATTGACTCTCCACCAACAGGAATGTGACATCTGTTGGCAAGTAGATCAATAAACAAAAAACTCCATAGGAATGGACTGCGGTCTTCTGCCGACTTACAAACCCATCCATAGGCAAACAGAGGGTGTGTGGCGTATATTTATAATCCTGCCCATAGCGGACCTCATACTACATCTACTAATTACACAAATATATCCAATCCATTGAACCAATTCAACTCCGAAATGAATAACCTAAGATTACCCTCCCTTAATACAACTTTACAAAACTATATAGCCATTCACGCCCAACTTAATTTTAACATTTAAATACGTTCACACAGATTTGTTTAAAAATGTTGGGTATAGATCGATTACATAGATTCCACGGTCAAAAACATTTCAAAATAAACATAAACGATCAAAATACAAAATTATTGATACCGACAATCGCAGAGGGAAACTTATAAGTAACCCAATAGTATTCACCATAAGATACTTGCGTTGTCACCAATAACTTAAAAGACATCCGAATAAATACATTTTAGATATTCACCGTAAGGTATCATTATTTATCGAATGTCTATATATTTTGATCAAATATGAAAACCAAAATATAATTAACCGCAAACGAATCCATGCAAGCGTCTATAAACAACTTAAATTTCATACATTTAAATAATCTTTACAATAAGAAAAAAAAATGGAAATGATGTTTATCAATCGGGAAACATATAAAACTAAACATTATTAATTTGATTTAAAAACTTAAAAGTCAGATAGAAGTTCATAAGCTTGAACGAAAGTTCTTAGTTATTTTTTTAAATTTAGAGTTCATGTCAATATAGCTTACAGTATAAGAGTCCAGGTTCCTGTTGGCAATTCCCACGGCGTCTCCATTGGAAGAAAATGTTCTGGAGGTAGCATTAGCTGGTTCCATTCTGGTATCACAGTCTTTTCATTTTTTTTTTTTTAAAACAAACAAAAAAAAATGAGAGAGAACGGCAAGTGCGTCTTACTGTTGTCATCAAATCAAGTTGGAAAAACTGACTGGAACTCAATATTTTTTCTTTTTATAGTCCTCCTATGGATTCCATGAACAAAAACGTCACTGTTCTGTTTTTTCGTTATGGTCCGGGCCTTTATTTGCTTCCATTGGTCAAGCTAAAATCTCTTTCTTCTCTTATCTAACCTTTCATCTCACTTTTTAATTAAACAGCTTTTAGATAATTAATAAACAATCATTTCCATTTACAGATTACAGGAATTAATTAATACCTGTTTTTATTTTAACTTACGTTATTTTTTTATTAAAATATTTTTATATTTAAATCTTTTTTTATATAAAAAAAATACATTCAAATACCTTTTTTTTACTTATTAAAAAATATTTTTAAAGTTTAGCATCTGTGCGAATGTATATACATATAACAAACATTTTAATTTTAGCGTTTAGTTTTTTCGTTTTATTTGCGAACTTTTAAGTTTTTATTTTAAATAAATGTAACGACATATTTATATATCGTTACACAATGTAAAAATATTGGAAATTGAAAGAAATAATAATAAAAGGAAAATTAAAGAGGCGATATTGATATGTAAATACAAGCAATATTTGGTTAATAGGTAAGCAGCAAACATTAAGTTCACAGAATTATGGGAAAGTTGACATCATAGAATTATGGGAAAGCTGACATTTTAAACGTGATAATTGACAAAGCCACAAGTTGGTTGAAAGCGCTTCTAAGTGACGATTATACATATATTTTTTATAAGCTTTTAAATATTGTATTTTTAAATATTTATTTATAAATTTGCGTATATTATTTTGAAGAAATACAGACATTGATTTATAATATTATATATAGATATACACACCTGGGTCTCTTTTTATGTGGACATATTTAACACGATTTTAAAGTTACGCAATTCCTGTTTCACCGGCAGTCGATTTCCAATAATGTGCTATTACTTTAAATAATAAATTTCACGCACTTACGTTATATTGAAAGTAATAGCACATTATTCGAATTCGACTTTCATCTTAGTAATTTCAATATTTTCAGTGCTTTATAATAGTAAGATTTTATGCAATAATGACATTAAAATCATGATTTCCACATTTTATGTATACACATATTAAATTTTACAAGATTATAACGCAAATTTGTTCAAACATTGTGCGTGTTAATTTTGCATTTTAAATCACTTTCTGTCTTTGCTTTTTAAAAAAGAACGTAATCAATTATTATTTTCTTATTAATGACACTAAACATTAATGTGCTCTTAAATTCCAATGAGAGCTAAATGGCTGTATGTCTGAATACCATGAGCTTTGTAAACAATTAATAAAATCATCGTCTCAAAGATTAATTACTAATTACGTTGTCACCAGAAAATCATAATAATTAAAATGTGTATAAAAAATATAAATTACTGTACTGTAAATTATGCATAAAAATATATTATTTTGAATAAAATTAAATATTATAGTTAAAAAAAGTCTGTCTTGTATCGATTTTTTTCAAATTTGAAATTTTTTATTAGTCATATTTTATTTCCTTATTTTTTTTTGCGCGAATTTTAAAGTAATTTTACATTGGTGCTTTGCTTTTACGCGAATTTTGAAAAATCACAGACCGCATCCCCCCCTTTTCAATATAAGTTATGTCTATTTTTGCGCGATTTCATTTGCGCGTGTTTTCTGAGGAACCTATCTATTGCATAAAACAAGACCCAGGTGTATATATATATATACTTTGAGATCTTGTAGATTTTGAATTATTGTTAAATTTTTACACTCAATTTCATTTTATATTGTTTTGTTTTATAATTTAAATGTCAGAAGGAAAGTATCATTTAAGTTGTATAACAGCCAGACAAAGATCTTTCTAACAGTCCGTTATATACAGCAAATATCCATTCTATATACTAAGTTTTAAAATTATCCATGTAAGCAGGAGTAATCAATAAAAAGTTACTGAAAAAATAATTATAATCCAATCATCTTTATTGACAGAGCTAATAGCATGAAATTATTCTGGGGATCTGATTCATACTATCACCTCTTTGCTTATTATTTATGTTAATATAGCCAGCTGTAGTGTAAAGTGGATTATTGTTATTAATGAAAATAGTTTAACATTTATAAAGTTATAAAAATTGGATTTAGCTTGAGCCAAATCATATTTAGTTCATAATTACATAGTTTTAGACTTTTATAATAGTAGCAAAGGCAGTTTATGTGAATTAGTTTCTAAAATTAATATCTTTAAGGTCAATTATTCTCTGATCAAATGTTCGTACTAACACACACACACACACATATATATATATATATATTGGCTATTATATAATAAATATATTACTAGTGTTGATATGAATATGGACACATATATGTATTAATATTAATGCATATCAAGATAGATGTATATATAAGCTTGCCCCTCAATTTTTATGACATCACAATGGCACTGAATATATTCTAAACAATGATGCAATTTTACAGCGGTTAGAAGAGGTAATCCCATACTTTGATGATATAACTGTCTATGCAGAGTCTGATTACAAGCTCATAAAAATATTGTTTAAAGAATGTAAAAAAACTAAACAAAGCAGGGGTTACAATGCAGAAAGGAATGATCAGAAAGAAAAAGAGATTAAATTTCTTGGGCATATTATTTCAGAAAAGAAAAAAACGTCCAACAAAAGATAAAATATATATTGTGAAAGAGCAAAGCCTCTGAAAAAGGTAAAAGAATTACAAAATTTATGGGGCTAGTTTTTTTAAGCTTTTCTACAAAATAAAGCATAAGTGGCTAGACCATTGTTTGATTTACTCTGGAAGGGCTAAAGATGAGGATAGCTAAAAGACCATGAAGTAGCATTCAATTTGACAAAGGAATTACTGACTACAAACAAGCTACTGATTCATTATGACAGTGTTTCTGAGATGCAATTGATTATAAAGTCTTCATAAATGAGGCTGGAATCCATACTTTGCCACAATATTCATCACAGAAAGAACTGTTGTATATGCATCAAAGACATTGCAAAAGATGAAAAGAGATTGATAAAGAGGCTCTGGCAATTATTTTCAAGGTTAAAAAGTTCAACCAATATCTGAATGGGAAATAATTTCAAATGTTAACAGACCACAAACTGCTTTTATAAATTCTAGCAAATGATAGCCCCATCCATGATCTCATCAGTTCTCAAATAATATGCTGGAGTAACATCCTTAGTACCTATGGTTATGCACTGACATATAGTTGTGAATAGATATCCTATATGGTGATGCTTTGTCAAGGTTTTCAGTTAGAAAAGAATCCATCAATAAAGTAATAGAAATCAACCATATACAGAGGTGGGACAATGAAATTGAAGACCAACAGAACAGTGGAAAAATAGACCAAGAATCACAAAAGATATCAACTGTTGACAAATTGGATTACTAAGGATTGGCAAAACATAAAGTCACTACAGCAGCCACAACTATCTGGGACAATAGAAAACAACTATCAATATAAAATGATTGTGCATTAAGTATCAACTGAGGGAAGGGCAATAGCATTAACATTAATACACAATGGCCATTCAGAATTATACATGCATAAGAACGAGCTAGAAGTTATATTTGTCAGACAAAGACCACAATAGGTATTAAGTACCATATCAAGAGGTATATAATCATGCCTTATGTTACCAGCATAGTGTTTCATTGATGTATACATAAAAATCCTCAGCAGATTTTATACTTGTTAAAGTTAGAAATAGAACTTTCAGCAGTAGTACCATCACAAAATCAGCAAGGCACCCAGCAAAAAAAAATTCAAGTTGATAATAAAATTTATCTGCCTATGATAAAGAAAGAAGCAAATGGATCGCTGATTACTAAAAGAAGAATTGTCAAGTAATAGTGGAAATAAAAAAACAGTGTAGCATGCCATTGGCATTGAGATTATATCCATAAAAGATAGAAGCAGAAAAAAACTCAGACATTGCCTGAAATGGGTATGAGCTTACAAACAGAAAATAACAAAAAGAAGCAAGAAGATGTGATACACATTCCAAATAGTACAGAGATAACCCAAGCTGGATATTCTGTTGAATATAAAAGCTCCAGAAAAAGTAGTAATAATGAGACTAAAAGAATACTGACAAAGATAAAAAAAAAAACAAAGAAGATGCCATATAAAGAGATTATAGGATTGCATATGCAAGGTATGAAATCAAAACTAAGAAGAAATAAAAAGAAATTTCTGGCGTATGGGGAGGAATTGTTGTGTACTGATTCAAAAATGCAGATAGAGATATATTCTAGTGCATATCACTAGCTGAAAATTCAATAGAAAATATTGAAATTATCATCCTAAATTGGGAGGGTGATTTTGAAAATATATATATTGGTCATTATAATAAATATATTACTGTTAACTAAATAAATATTGATACATATATGCATTAATAATAATACATGTAGATATAGTTACATATTTAAGCCTGCTCTTCCATTTTCATGCATATATTAAATCCAGTTATGAATTAGTTGAGGCATGCTAAACTAAAACAAGCTGTTGCATCATCCAGTTGCATTGATATTCCAGAAATAAACAACAATAAAATGCAAAGGTACAAAAGACCAATCCACAGATGAGAGATTGCTTTTTCCTCCCAATAGCCTGATAGAATATGTCCTCAAATGAAGCACCATTTACCCAGGGTCAGCCACTGAAAATTCCAAGTGCCACTAGATTTTGATTATAAGCAAGTGATATGAACCTTAAAAATAATAATGTCACTATGACTTTTTTAATTATTGTAAATAATAGTTATATAAACCTATTTATATACTGTATTTAATAGTATTACTTAAAACTTAATAGTTATATATATGCATATGCATTCTAAATTGCCTGGTCCTATCATTATTAAAAATATTATTTTACTATTATCAACTCTGCATTACAGAAATAATTTACCTACACATCTTTTAATTATTTGTGATCCCATTTTATATTAACTGGAACATCATACAAAGTAAAATTAAATTTTTTAATTCCAAGTTTTTAATGTGTTTTTTTATGTATGTGCATATATCTAGTTCTGTATCTAAATGCAGTTATATTCCAATAACAACATCACATGACTTTCTTAAATGTTGGCACACATGTACCTATAAGCAATTCTTTTTATTATATTCTGAAGCCATCTACAATCAGACTGAGTAATCGATAGATCATTAGCACTATACACACCTGTTGTACAAAGAATTGGTATTGAAAACATATTGAAAAAACTAGGCCATGAAGAATTACAATCAAGAGATAAAACTAGATTGCAATAGTGGTAATTGTCATTTCTCTGCATAATCTTACCATAATTTAAAATCGTATATAAGAGTGTGAAAGTTATATTTTTATTTGAACCGAATTTTTTTTTGCACGCTTGACCAATAGAACTCATCATACTCATTGTTTAGTAATTCAATCAAAGAGTTACATAAGCATCATTATTTCTGTGAAAAATCAATACTTTTCACTGATGGAGGTCAATAGCTAGAGACAAGTCTGACAATTGGATTAATGCTATCATCTACTCCAGGTTATAATGGATGGTTATTGAATATATTTAAACTAACATATGCAAATCTATTACTTTTTATCTTCCTACTAGTAACACTAGATTGGGGAAAGTTCCTGATAAATTTTGATCTTAATTTAAAAAGTAAACAAAGAAATGATTTTTCATATTTCTGTTTTTTATTGCATTGTATTAGTGAAACTAAATCTTTTTACCTTAATAAGTAATTCTAGATTTAAAAAAAGTTAAGCATCATTATTTTATATGATTGTTTTATAACAGTAGAGAAGATTCAAATTACTTTAATAGATTGTTTCAGAAATTTATAGAAAATATTAATAGAAATAAATCTTACATTAAGTGAATTAAAAATTGTAATGGCACCAATTAAATTACATAATTTTAAAAATGACAAACCTCATCTTCAAAACATTTTAAATTGCTATTAAAAAGTGTTTATTTGGCTTACCAGTGTAATGATAGACTAGGAAATCAATAGTTAATAGATCAAAGCTCAATTTAAATCCTTTTAGTGCTTGAACATCACTTTATCCCCTGAGCAATAATCATTTCATTAAATTATTTATTTATTTTGGAACAAATATTAAAATTAAATCGCAATGTTCGATGGAATTAAATCTAGATTGATATGAAATAAATTAATTAATTACAACTAATCATTATATGATACTTATATGGCTGTTAAACATGTTTATAGTAATTTATTTGCAGTTCTGAGTTGTTTTTTGTTTTTTAATTAGTAAGGGTGGAAGAAAGATCTTTATTTTGCTTGATTTAATGCAGTAGCAAAAATGGCGATCTCTGGGATTTCAAATATAGATCACGGCTCTAACTCAGTCACTCCCGGTGATCGAACTTTTTACTGACTATAAATAAACTATTGTTTATTTAAAGATCTTTGTTTTTATTTTTATTTTTTCTAGAAGTGAAGTTACTGATTCTATCTGTAAATTGGATATTTTATTGACCATTATTTCTCTATTACATAAAAATTTTGGGGATTATAATATTATATAGTAGTAGTATTATCACTATGATTTTCTTTATCTTCTCTTGAAATTGGGAAACTATACTCATTTGCGCGTGGCTGTTACAACTGCTGAATTAATTGATTACTGGTTTGTTAAGATTTTCTTTTTCTGGCTAAGATTTAAAAAATTATCGTAAAAAATAGAACACTGATATGTTTAATGAAAATAATCAACAGTTTGGTTTCTTCTTAAATAAAGCGTATTCTAAAAGCTTTTTGTAACATGTCTCCATGACATATTTTAGAGTAAAAATTCTAAAGAGGTTGTATTTATATCAATTTAGTTTTACTTCAGTTAACCATTTTTTATTTTATGAGGTTCTGGATTGTTAAAAATTTTTTTTTTACGGACTATACTCTAGAGCAGTGGTCTTCAACCTTTTCACACCTGTGGACCGGTAAAAATAAGGATAAGGTTCCGTGGACCAGCAAAAATAAGGATAAGATTTCACAGACCGGCAGAAGTCTATATATAAATTTTCTTAAAGATAAGCATAATTGTTATAACTGATCAAAACAACAATGTTAAATATATAAGATAAAGTTTTATATATATATGGAGTTTATATAATAAAAACCTTTTTTTTTCAATTTTTTTAGAAAAGTAATAAAAAATTTAATTCTACCCCCCCCCCCATAAGCATCCGTGATAACTAGAAAAAAAAATTAATTTATGAATGATTGATTAGATTTTGTTTTAGTTCTGTTTTCTTTTCTTTTTTTAATTGGGTAAAAATGAGATGAAAAAATAAATAAAAATTGGCAATATTAATTAAAAGTTTAAACTCTTATTATTTACTATTACAAACTTTTTACTGCCCGTCTAGCACACGGACCTGCAGAAAAGTTCCACGGGCCGGCACCGGGCCGTGGACCAAGGGTTGAGGAACACTGCTCTAGAGTCTAGATTATCTAATCACTGTTTTAAGGGGGGGGGTTTCTATCTTTAAAAATGTTTAACAGTATAATAAAAATAATAAAAATATATAATTAATTATTGAATAGTCTTGCATTGTTAGCCGAGAGGTATCACAGCCGCCATGCAAGCAAGTAGTTGGTTGCAGACGGTTGTGGGTTCGCGTCTCGGCCGATGCTATGACATATGGAAAAAAAAAAAAAATATTGAATATCGAAATACTGGTCTATAGATAAATATTTTTAGATATAATAAAAAATGCTTAACTAATTTTAGCATTCTGTAAAGTTCTCTTTTTCATATACTGTATAGATTTAAAATATGATAAAGTGATGGATTTGAAAGGTTTCTGAATTGAAGATCAGTCGATTAGTTATGGTGTTCAAACATTGTGCTACTCTTCAAATTATTATTGATTTAATTATTACTTACTGAATTTCATAAATTCTGATCGAAATAAATCTAGAACAAAGTTAAGTAAGGATGATTTGTGTATAAATAAACTATTTTATATTCACATTAAAATTTCAAATTTGGTAGCGTTTGGTTTATCTGTCAGTTCAATTAATATTTGAGTGTATTATCAGATCAATTATGACATTTATGAACCAATCTAAAGTAAGAATATTTATGCACTGATTATATCTATAGTCACTAGATGGCAGCGCAGTATAGCTTCTTTAACAGTTTCTAGATAATTATCTTCTACCAAAAGTTGCAGAGTTTATACAAATTATGAATGGTAGTCATAATTTATATATTGGACTTTTATTGTATTAGTCAAAGTCAAAGGCATAAAAATTCAGTTGTATAAGATTTGGGCTTAAAGATTTAGGTTTAAAGTTAAATAAATCATTGGATAAAAAAAAAGTAACTCTATTGACTGATAGCAGAGAACGTAGAAGCCATTTCAGAAATCCAGGATTACTGTTCATCTTTTAAAGATTAATTTACTTGCTGCTTATATATTTTTTCATTGAAGCTGATTAATATAATGTCACCACTATCTAATTATTAAAATAGACAAAGCTCTCCATACAGTAGCACCACTATGCCAGAAGGCTTCTGCATAAAATCCCTATCTAGTACCTATTCATACAATATCCCCAGACTAGTTTCTAGCTTGTGGCTTTTATCAGTGAGGAGCCCTATCTAGTGCCTATTCATTCAATATCCACAGATCTTATTGATTTCTTTGGCTTGCATTGAGTGGCACTAACTGTATAGAGTTTTGCCTGTTATAATAACAGTTATGAGCAAACATAAGAAATGGTGATCATGTGATGTATAATTGTTTAACACTATCTAATTAGACACAAGATGGGAAATAAGTAATGATTTGTGTATTATTTTAAACTATAAGCAGTATAAATTGATTATTTTTTTCAATACTTATGTAATTTTCTTCATCAAAATTATACTAGGGATTTAAATTATCTTTTTATTAGGTATTAGATGATGTTGACTGTTTCCTATTGTTTTTGGAATCATCATTATTAATTATTTAATGTTAAGTTTTTTTTAGACAATATTTAATTTGTTTAATGATTTTTTTTATTGTTTTTAAACGACTATTGAAAACTATAATTTAAAAGTAAATACGTGAAATTTTTTTAAGACACAACAAGTTTTAATGTGAAATCACATAAGAATACAATTGTACATTGAATTTCTCCTTTAGTTTTCATTTAGGTTAAAAAGTAAATACGTGAAATTTTTTTAAGACACAACAAGTTTTAATGTGAAATCACATAAGAATACAATTGTACATTGAATTTCTCCTTTAGTTTTCATTTAGGTTAAAAATTTAACCTATTATACAATTTAAAAAAAAAACTTTTTTAAAAAATTATTTTATGGGGAAAAAAGGATTTGATATTGAAATCATATTTACTTTAATTATTATTTTTTTTATTAAATTATCTTGTTTATTTTTATTATTGTATGTTTTTTAATTTTATTATTTTATTGTTCATTTTATAATACTTTTAAGTTTTTTTCTTGAAAAAGATATTTACATAAGCATTAGGTAATACAATCAAGAATTAACTTGATATTATCAATGGTAGTATTTTATTATAGCTTAATCCTTCAAAATCTTGACACTTTCTATTGGTTCATCTGGTGAGAGTTTTTGAAAGTGCTCAACTTTTCTAAAACTTAATAATTTGGACTCAATTTCTTTTTTTAATTTACTTTTATGAACAATATTCTAAAAAATACATTTAATCTTTCTAAATATTAGGAACTATCACAGACTATATCTAACTAAACACTCTTTCAAAAAATTAACAAATATATATTTTTTTTTAAAATGTAAAATCTATCAAATTCTGCTTTAAAATTTGATATTTGCTTTATAATTATTAAAATATTTGAAAAATTTTTAACACTGTGTCAATTTTGACAGGTGATGACATTTGCAATAATTTTCATATAAAGTATCACCAAGAAGAAAAGAACACTCTTATAATAAATTATTTCTTTAGTGTAATGGGGTGGATGAAAATAAGAAAATACAGGGTGATGGAAAAATATCATCTCCATATATCACAAATATAAACATAAATGAATACAAGACGAACGACAAGACACACTTGTCGTTCTCTCTCACTTATTTAAAAAAAAATGAAAAGACTGTGATACCAGAATGGAGCCAGCTAATGCCACCTCCAGAACCTTATTTTCCAATGGAGACGTCATGGGAATTAAAAAACAGGAACCTGGACTCTTCTACCGTAAGCTATATTGACATGAACTCTAAATTTAAAAATAATTAAAAACTTTCGTTCAAGCTTATGAACTTCTATCTGACTTTTAACTTTAAAATCAATTGATAATGTGTAATTTTATATATGTTTGCGTTTGATAAAAAAATCATTTCCATTTATTATTTTATTTGTATTAATATTTATTGTTTAAATTTTAAATGAGGGAATTTAAGGTTGGGTATAGACGTTGCATAGATTCATTAGCGGTTGATAATGTTGTGGTTTTCACATTTGATTAGAATATATAAGTCAATGATGTCACTGCAAGCATTTTATGATGAATGCTATTGGGTTTTGTGTATTCCCTATGCAATTGACATTATCGATGATTTTGTATTTTGATCGGTTGTGTTTATTTTGAAATGTTTTTAACCGTGGAATCTGTGCAGCCAATCTATACTCGACATTATAAAACAAATTATATAAAATTCATCTGTGCGAATGTATTTAAATGTTATATTTAAGTCGGGCATGAATGGCTATATAGTTTTGTAAAGTTATATTAAGGGAGGGTAATCTTAGGTTATTCGTTTCATAGTTTAATTGGCTCAATGGATTGGATATATTTGTATAATTAGTAGATGTAGTATGAGATCCGCTACGGGAAGGATTGCATATATATGCTACACACCTTCTGTTTGCCTATGGATGGGTTTGTAAGATGGCAAAGGACCGCAATCCATTCCTATGGAGTTTTATGTTTATTGTTCTACTTGCCAACAGATGTAGCATTCCTGTTGGTGGAGAGACAATGTCTTCTCTAACTCTACTTACTGTTCAGACATACATTCCTGACAGTATAGTATTTTGTGTTGTCATATTTTCATGCTACATTGAATACATAAATGTATCAGATGGATTGACACCAGTTTGACTGCGAACTTTTTGGCCTAAGGTTAAATAAGGGATAGAATATTTTCTTTTCAAATACAATCTATATAGTCTATTCATACTCGACTCACTAAATAAATATTAAACTCATTATTGAAATCTATTTAAATGTAAAATTAAAGATTAATATAAACATCTAAAATGTTAAACTTATTCCTCAAATTAGAATGATTTTATATGTGCGTAAATAAATATTTTTATGTGTTAATTTCTGGCAGTGGCTTTTATTTTTTTTATATTTGAGATATAAAGTTATATTTTATAATCTCTGCTGTTCCACTGAGCTAGTGACTTGGGCTAATGATCTAAATATTTAAATAAAGTGGAATCTTAACAGTGTGTATCTGCCTACTCTATAAATTTTTCTAGGTTTAAATGTGTAGATGGCACCCTGTAGAGCAGATATCGTAGTTTGCGGTTAGATTCGATCTTCACTTGCATTACTAATAATAAGTTATAAACTACAAATTACTCAGCATTACCCATAACAGTTAACTCATTATTACTCAACAGTTATCTCTTATGACTGGATTTAAAGAGGTATACTACAAAACAAGTTACTTATTTAGCCACTGCCAAACTTAGGGCAGAATTTAACACAATATTCTGAATTCACATACTTCAGTGCTAATCTATAGCACATAATTAAAAATGCCAGGATACAGATACATGTGGATTATCATCAATGTTGTAGTCATATGGTACCATTAGTGTATAAAATGACTATAACTTAATTTTTAATAAAAATATAAAATGCAATGAAAGGACTTTAAATGCAATAACTTTGGGCCATCCAGAGAATTATCAAGATGACCTAACACAAACACAAACCCCTACATCTATATAATTAACCATTATTGCTCTAAACTAACTCAAGAAACAAGGATCATAGAGACTGTGAGCAAGAGGAATTATAAAATTTGTAAGCTTACTCTGCTATAATTGAAATAGTTTTGCTAAGATAATTTAAAAATCCCTAAAATAGTATGCTATAATGAATGTTAGTTACACGCTCTGATTACTAATAGAACAGATAGCTGGAAGATTAAAGTCATTAACATTGAAATATTTTTAAACAATTATTTAATAAATTAACTGATTAATAATTAAAAAAGTAAAAAAAGATGATAATATACTAATTCAAATTTAAATACATTTTATTTATTAATTTAATCAATTTTTACTCTCATTGGGTTATTTCCTTTTCAATAACTAAAGTTGGAAAACAACTTTTCACAATCGAAGATAAGGACATTTCAAATTAGATAAAAACCCTTTTTATAATTTTAGAAAGAAAATAATATAAAAGTAAAAAAATATTTCAAAAGAAACTATTAAATTAATAAAATTATTCATTATGACCAATTAATACTTATAGAAAAATATCTATCAATGCTGATATAATACGTACATTAAAATACTTTTTCACTATAGATTGTTTTTGGAATCCTTCTTTGGCAGTTGTAATTTTGATGTGTTTTAATGTTGGTTTCCTTCTTATAAGCTATTTCATTAACACCTACTCATATGCTAATGTATACAGTCAACTTTCTTCATTTTGCAATATAATATTTTAAGACTAACATACAGAATAATAGACAGTCATGCTCTTGGATGAAAACAAAGGTTCTTGCAGCTTGGAGGATTCTCTTTTACATTTTTAGTGAGAAGGTTACAAGTTGAGATTTGATGACATTCAGTTTCTTTCTAAAACTTAGTACATGATTATCATTAACTCCATTTTTTTTAAAAAAATATTTTTTCTATCTGAACTTCTGCTTCTGTTTTCTTCAACTGTAAATTAGGAATGATTATTGTTTCTGACTTCAACAACTTAACCAGCAATAACTTCTCCTACAGCCTTCTTCAACAGCTTGATCCAAAATGCCTGTTCTTCACAAGACACTGAGAGCTATTGATTTTTTCATTCCCCAATCTTATTTTTTTACAACAATCCTGTGTCCATGCAATCACAATCTTGTCTCCCACCTGACAAAATTTAACTCTGATCAATTGGATTTGTTTTTACAAAAGGTATTTACATCCTTCAAAATTAAAATGTGTATGTATGTTTAAAATTAAAAAATCAGATATATTAATTTTTAACTGTGGTTTAAAGTTTATATCTGTGCTAGAGATAATCTCTAGTTTAGAAAATGATTAGCAATAATTATTATTGTATTTATCTGAGGTGGATGGTGTCAAAGTAATGAGTGGAGTGAATTTGATAATGGTAAATAAAAATATAACAAATTAAAGATATAAAAAATTTAAATTTTAATCATAAGAAAAAATCCTCTGAAATTATTTTTCTTCTATCTAAAAATAAGATGATTCCTTAATCAACTTTGATTTGGCAAATATTGTTTTTTGTTTTGGAGAGAGATATAAAAAAAGACAAAAAATGTTTAATTAATTAAAACAAATTCAATAAAAATGTTAAACATTTTCTTTTCTCTTTTTTTTTAAAATCTTGCTAACCATAAAACTTTACCTACTGTATATGTTCCCAAATATTTAAATTAAAAATTATTAAATAATTTACTGAAGAGAATATTTTTTTTACTCTTAGTACCTTTTTTTAAAATTAAAATTAAAATTTGTAAATAATTATAATTACTGAAGAGAGAGGATGAAAGAAATTATTTATTTAATTTTATACTTCTCTTTATCTTTTACAACACTTAAAATTGATAATAATATTCACATTATTATTTGAAAACAATGTTTGAGAACTATCGTATCATTTAAAAAATGTAAACCTTTGATAACATTAATGTTTGTAATATTGGCATGGCAAGGGCTGGCCATTTTTTACAATATTACATTAGAAATCAGTAGAGTAAAGATGAATGATATTTGTTGATTTTTAATAAGAGATTGATGTCTTCAGAATTTTTTTCAATCACTAAAAATAGTATGGGTAAATTTAGAGTATAATAAATAGATCTATGCTAATGTGACTTATGATATTCATAAAAATATTCTAAAGTGGAAGAATAACAATACCTTTCACCAGAAAAACATCAAATAATTCTTGACAAATATGAGTTATCAAGTAAAGAGATAATATAAATTTCCAGCACCAACTCTATAAAATTTAAATAACCATATCATATTACATTATCATCTAATTATTATTGCATATGCAAAAAAAAGTTTTAATGGATGACAAATATTGAGAATGATATTTGTGATATTCAATTTAATATCTCCATGATTGTAATGTTGAATTTTTCAAATGACATTGACCATACTTGGTTTCTTAATAAATATTTATTAAACAATCAGAAGAGGGTTTTTTTTTTGCTATAGTAATGAAAGATGATATCATGCAAAATGGTTCTATAAATGTGCTAAAGATAGCATTAAAAATTTACATCAGTTCTAAAACATTGTTATATATTAAATAAAAAAACTCATATATATATAATGAGAAATTACAAATTAACTCATATATATAATGCAATTATAATATAATGTCATGAATAATTTTTATGTAAGCAATAATAAAACACCATTTTAGCAAAAAATATGAAATAACGTCCACAGCTCTATAATAATTACTTAAAAAAAACTAATGAAGTAATTGAATTATTGGTAAATTTATTTAATAATGAAAATATAGTTCCGGTCCTACTGCTGTGTGATATTTATCTATATATTTGCTATTTGTAACTAATAGTCTACTTGATATTTGTATGATTGATAACATTTGCTACATTAAAATAAAGTATATATATATAATAAAAAACAACACACAATTACTTCTCTATAAAACTGCTTTAATATTTCAACCAGCAGACTGGTTTGTGCTTTCTGATGAAAACCAGTCTGCTGGTTGAAATGTTAAAGCAATTTTATAGAGAAGTATTTGTTGTTGTATTTTATTATTTATTATTTTTCCTTTAGCTAGTTCATATATTTATTATTTTCATATATATATATGAAGATTTTTAGTTGCTAAAATTGTGATGAGAACACTGAAAATATAATATGATTGATGAGAAAGTGTTTTCTTTGGAAATATTATTTTTGAGAGTTGTTGCTTACTTTTCAATAGTTAACTCATTATGAGTATTTGTGATATTATTTTATATTTACTTGACAGAAGGTGTTTTATTACAACTTATACATATATATATATATGTTATGGAATTACCAATTACATGCACACACACACACACATCATCATCATCATCATTATCAACCATTATCAATCCACTGCAGGATGAAGGTCTCTCCAAGTTTAATCCATCTTCTCCAATCTTTAGCTTCTCTTCTCCACATCACCCCTACACATTTTCTTATTTCATCCATCCATCTTACATGTGGTCTCCTTCTGGGTCTTTTACAATCTCTTGGAATCCAGTTTAAAATTTCAATTGTCCATCTATTATCATCTCTTCTAGCAATATGTCCAGCCCAACTCCACTTCAATCTTTTAATTTTTTCAATGAGGTCAGTAACACCTGTTTGTTCTCTTACCCATACATTGCGTTTTCAATCTCTTCTTGTTACTCCCAACATACATCTCTCCATACTTCTTTGAGTGGTCTGAAGTCTCTGTATTGATCTTCTATTAAGTGTCCAAGTCTCAGATCCATAAGTAAGAACTGGTAAAACACATTTGTTAAAAACCTTTCTTTTCAAACACATAGGCATATTTCCTTTTAATATCAAGTTATTTCTACCAAAAGCACTCCAACCAAGTTTAATTCTATGATTAATTTCCTCTATTATGTTTCCATCTGTATTAATAATCTGACCAAGGTATTTGTAACTCTTAACTTCTTCTAATTCATCATAATCAATCTTTATTTTCATATTTTGAGCAAATCGATTAAACATTACTTTAGTCTTTTTAACATTTATCTTTAGTCCTACTTTCCTACTTTCATCTGATAACTCCTGCAACATTTCCTGCAGCTCGGAAGCATTATTTGCAAAAACAACTACATCATCTGCGAAATCTAAATGACTTAAATAATCTCCATTTACTTTCACTCCTTTAGTTTCCCATTTTAATCCACAAAATACTTCTTGCAGCACTGCTGTAAAAAGTTTTGGAGATATGGAGTCACCTTGTCTTACACCTTTCTCAATGTTGACTTTCCCAGTATCATTATGTAATCTAATTGTTGCTGTTGCATTTTTATAAATATTCTTTAAAATATGACAATATCCTGGATCTATACCTTGATGATCCAATGCTTTAATCACTGAAGAAATGTTTATAGAATCAAATGCCTTTTCATAATCTACAAATCCAAAACATAATGACAACTCATATTCATTTGTCCTTTCTATAACTTCTCTCAATACTTGAATATGATCTACTGTACTAAAACCACTTTTAAATCCAGCTTGTTCTCTTGGTTGGTGAAAATCCAAGGTTCTCTGTAGACGAGTTGTAATTATCTTGGTAAAAATTTTATATAAAACTGATAAAAGGCTGATAGGTCTGTAATTTCTAATATCTTCTTTATCACCTTTTTTAAATATTAATATTATTACTGCATTCTTCCAATCATCCGGTACATCTTTATCATTTAGACATTTGGTATATAACTTTGCTAATATTTTTTCTGTTTCTTCACCTGCTTCTTTTAATATATCAATTATAATTCCATCATTACCTGGAGCCTTTCCTTTTTCATACATTTAATTGCATTTCTCACTTCTTCATTTAAAATTCTGGGCAATTCGGAAGATGTAATAGATATAGGAGGTACTTGTTCTTTATTACTATATAATTCTTGATAAAAATCTTCTACCAATTTCATAATGTCATCCCTCTTTTTAGTAATAATTCCATCTTTTTTCCTTATTGCAGATATAAATTTCCTACCAATACCAAAATGTTGTTTTACATTCTTAAGACTTTTATTTTCTTCTACAGCTTTTCTTGCTAGTTCACAGTTATACTTTCTTATATCATTTTCAACTCTTTTCCACACCATTTTACAAAATTCGAGATATTCAATTCTTTTTAATGCATCATTCTTGCATATCTTCATATTCCTTCTTTTTTTCATAAGTTCTCTAGTCTCAGTAGAAATTTTATTAGTCAATTGCTGCTTTTTTCTACCAGCTATCTTTGTTGCAGTTTTTAAAAGTGTATCAGTTATTTTCATATTAATTTCATTCAAATCTGAATCATGTTCAAAATCTACTAATACTTGAAACCGATTTGTAAGTTCTAATTTAAATTCATTAGAATGTTTCTGAAGATTAGGAATATCAACTGTAAATATAGTTTTTCTTAATAATTTTTGTCTCTCTAGTTTTACATTAACATGTATCTTACCCCTTACTAATCGATGATCACTTCCTGTGTTAAATTTATTAAGAACATTACAATCTTGAAATATGTATTTCCTGTTAGTCAAAATATAATCCAATTCTGTTGTACCTTCATTTGGATGCTTCCATGTCCATTTCCTTCTAACATTTTTCTCAAAAAAAGAATTCATAATATAAAGTTTTTCCTTCTCTGCAAACTCCACAAGTCTATGTCCTCTCTCATTTCTATTACCATAACCAAAATTACCTACAACACTTTCATCTTTCATTTGTTTACCAATTCTAGCATTAAAATCTCCCATAACAATTTTAAAATGTTGTTTACTCTGATCAAAAGCCTTTTGTACATCCATATAAAAATCTTCTACTACTTCATCACTGTGAGAACTTGTTGGGGCATAAACCTGAATTATCTGCATTTGATATCTGCTATTAAGTTGTATAACTAATCTTGCCACTCTTTCTGATACACCATCAATCTCCACAATATTGTTCTTCCACTTTTTATTTATAATGAATCCTACTCCACTTGTATTTCCAATATTTGTGCCTTTATAATAGAGCATATGTCCACTTTTTAAATCAATTGTCTCTTCACCTTTTCTTCTAACTTCACAAAGTCCAATAATATCCCATTTAATATAAGAGAGTTCTTCTTCTAATTCTTGCAATCTTCCTTCACTTGAAAGTGATCTGCAGTTGTAAGTACCTAAATAAAAAGTCGTCATCAAATGGCAGCCTGGGTCTGCCTCCAGGATATTTTTAGCACCCTCCGCCTTCGGCCACCAACCGCTGCCTTGGTTGGTGACTTTACAGCCTCAAAAATGCTATAATGTAATACTAAAATGCTAAACCACTAAACATCACATGATCACCATTTTTTATGCTTGCTCATAACTGTTATTAAAACAGGCAAAACTGCATCCATTGATTACTCTGTCTTGCACTGAGTTGCATTACTGTATGGAGAGTTTTGCCTGTTGTAATATTAAAATGCACTGATTGTAAAACATTGATTAGAATTTGAATTCTATATTAAAGTAAATGTACGAAATTGTAAATGATTAAAAAATAATAGCATTGGAATGTTTTCTAGAACCTTCTTTTCAACAGCACTGTCAATTCTTTAACACACAAATCCAAACTACAGACTTCTAGTATAACTATATAACATTTTTTAAAAATAGCTCACTATTTTACAAATAACCATAAACATATTGTATATAAATTTCCCCCAAAATAAAGTTTACTATTTATTCAAATTATTTTAGTTACTATTAATGTCTTTGTTGCATAAAAGTTTTATAACTTACATATTTTATATAAACACCTTAGTTGTGAATAAACAAATTATATATTTTATTATATATTCTTCCCAAATAAATAAGTTCATTCAATATATTTTAGGCATTAATTCCATTGCATATTTTTATAACTAGCACACACACACACACACACACACACATATATATATATATATATATAATTTCGCACATGAATCACAAATCTAAGAATGTATTGAACCTCAAGTTATATTCTCCATAAATTAATAAATTAAGAAATTAAATTATTTATTCACTTATTATTTATTTAATTGACATTTTTGTTTGTAATACTGTATTGATTAGTTACTCTATCAACTATTTTATTCAAGTGTTACAGTAAATACAAGAATTACTCTTTTTAAAAAATTATTATTTATTGGATTAAAAACATTGATTAAAATTAGATTGCTCTAAATATAGTGACAGTTAAATGGATTAGATTAATTTATTTTTGTAAAGACTAATTGTTAACCCTTTAACTGTCCAATTGTTCATTCGCTGCAGGTGGTATCACTCAAAGCTTTTAATTAGCCGATGCACAAAATAATGTATCAATTTTTCAAAAGTTATTGACCGTTTTTTTAAATATATTCACTTTAGTTTCGTTTTTAAAAAGTATATTAGTAATTTCTCACATTATAAAAATAAACGAAAGTTTGTTCAAAAATAAATTTTGATTTTTAATTTTAAAAATATTTGTTACGGTTGACATGAAAAGAAACGGCAATCATAATTTCACGTTATGATTTTTTTTTCCCGACTTTGCAATAAATAAATAATTCTTGCTAAAATCGTAACTATTTTTGTAAAATAATATTTATTTTTGACATATTATATGAAAATAATTTGTATTTTATTTGTATTTCATCAAAAAATATTTTTAAAATGCTCTAAAACATTCGTTTATCATTTTCAAAATAAAACGGAAGAGCACAGTAAATTTTTAATTTTTGGCAGCCATATAAAAATTTTAACAGCCAATAAGATTCAAGAAAAGATGATGAGAAGGCGGAGCTTTTCCATTTTCTTTTGTTTACAAAATTTCAACAGCCAATAAGATTCAAGAAAAGATGTGAAAAGGCAGTGCTTAGTTTTTGTTTGACATAAATCATCAATTAATTGATTTTTTACTTGTAAAATAATTCAATAGATGGCAGTATATTATAAAACTTTTTGCGTTCTAAAAAATGACGTTAAAACCGTAAACGTAGTCCAAAAACTAAGCAATTTACAGCGATGTCAAATTTACTCGATTAAAACGAATATGTATCAAAAAGTGCCTCGATTAAGAACGAGTCAAACAGTTAAAAGGTTAAAGCTTAATTTTTCTAGTTGAAATAATGGTCATTGTTTAAATATTGACAAATACAGGCTATGTTGCAAAATACTATACTTTTTTTTTTTTTTAAAAAAGATATTACAAGACTATTTTTATATGTTTTTTTGAATGCAATTTAATGATATAAAAGTCTCTTGAAAGTTTTTGATGAGTTTTAAATATCATATTACTTCTAATATAAAGTGCACTTTTTTTTACCAAATTTTGGACCTATTAAAGAGGGATGAGTTTTAAATTGAGAATGAAAAATTTTAACATTTTATTTCTGTAGTTCTTTGGTTTATATTATACATGCACATAGTATTATAATTGATCACATGTGAAGAATAGCATGTTAAATCTTTTTTAATCAAAATAAAAAAGAGTTAACATTAAATGCCAATATTTTTGGGATTAATTTTATAAACAGATTTAAATCTCTCAAATTGCAACATTTAACATTATTTTGCCAATTTTACCATTGTTTTATCAAGAAAACCATACTGAACAACCTTTAGAATTTTTTTTACAACTAATAAATCAATGTAATAATGAGATAAGAATCTGATGTTCAAGGCACTGATTGTTTGTTTTTTTGTTCTCTACCAAAAGAGCAATCTGTCTATGATTTTGACAGTTCCAATATCTTCATTTTGATTTTCAAAGTGAAAATGTACATTTTAGAATCTTTTTTTTAAACACATTTATATTTTTTTTTGGAAAATATTAACCAAAAAGAAAGGATTTCACCATTTTAACACATGTATCTTACTGATTTTATACAAGCTCAATAATGCTGTGAAGAGTACAGAGGAAACTCTCAACTCAAACACAAAGTAAAGACTTTATAAAGATAAGAGTGGCTGTCTTATCTTTAACCTAAATTCTGATTTGTTTAGGTCAATCTGAAGCATCTTGGTTTGAAAGAGTGAAGATGTTTCTCTATTCACTTTCACATCCATTATTTTTTTACATACATTAACATTCATGAACTCTTTTGATTTACCATGTGTTAATATTATGAATCAATAGAAATTAAGTAATGTACAAATTTATTTATTGAGCATATAAATCACAAATTAAAGTGGAAAGATTTTACCTTTTTAACATATGCATCTAACTGATTTTATAAAACTGATTTTATAATAGATCAATGATTAACATGATCAAAAGATTAGCAAATGTTAATGTATGTAAGAAAGTAATGGATGTAACATCTTCACTCTCTCAAACCAAGACACTTCAAATTGGCCTACATAAATCAGAATTTAGGTTAAAGATAAGATGGCTGCTCTTATCTTTATAATGTCTCTACTTGTGTTTGGAGGTTTCCTTTGTGCTCAATACAGCATCGTTGAGCTATTATAAAATGAGTAAGGTGTATACGTTAAAAAGGTGAAATCCTTTCTCTTTAATTTCATATGATCTATGTGCTTAATAAATAAATAAACTTGAATGTTAAAAATATTAATTATTTTAGAAGAATGATTCAGATTTTAATAGAAAATTAATCTTACAAGAAAGCAAATTGACAAAAGATATTATAACGTTTGACTGTAAATTATAATTGGAAGGTAAACATGTTTTATGTTTACTGCTACAGATTATTTTCATGAATTATAAATAGAAGTTAATTTTTTAAAAAAAACTTTCATTTACGTTAATAATATGACAAATTATTAATTCACATTTTAGAAAAGGTTTTTAATCAAAAGAAAAAAGATTTACCAGTAACATTAAAAGTCAATACCATATTTTAACTGTGGAAAGATAAACCTGAAGAAATTATCAAAACAATCTTTCATAAAATGTTGCATTGCTAATGATTTAAATGGCCTGAAGATGATGCATCTTGGTGAAATACTAAAGATGAGGATTCAGTTTCTGACAATGAAAATGTAGAAAGTGAAATTATGTCTGAAAAAGACAATAAATTAGGTGAGCTTATTGTATTTATATTAGTTCCTATTTAAGTAAATAAAAATGTTTCTTATTTTTTAATAAAAACATTTTAAACTTTTTTTTTCCATATTTCTGAGCTTAAAAATTCAATTACGTTTTAAATTTGAGGACATGTTATATTCAAAGTAATATGATAATATGTTATAATATTTTGAGTCAAGAGATTGGCAAGCAGTCACAAACTACTATGTATGATAATGAACAACTATTATTGCTTGGTATATACTCCCCTATTATCTATCTTGCTACTCCAACTTAAAATTTCAGGCAAAAGAATTAATAAATATGTACTTTATCTTTGAAAACATTAATTACAATTTTCTGGGATTCAATATTGCCATTACAAATGTGTATTTAATATGTAAGTTATTATTATTTTAGAGTACAACATTCATTAAATGTTTTGAAAAAAAAAAAATATAATTTGCATATGCTATAATTTTTTTTTTTAAATCTTCAAAGCAATAAATTCTATTATTTGATTTAACTGCTTTTAAATATTTTTGACAAAATGAGTGTGTATATAACCATTTTGTTTTGCCTTATATATACATCCATAAAAATAAAAAAACAAATAATAGTAGCACATTTAATTAACATGCCACAACCTCGATTCAAATCCCTTCTGGATACAATTTTTTTTATAGTTTGCATTAGGTATATATATATTTATTTTATTTAGATAATCAGCACATAGACATGTAAAAAAACATCGTTTATATATATATATAGTGATATATTTAAAGTTATTTCTATAATATTATTGATATATTTACGCACTATTACATTGCAAAGTGTGGCTTAATGCAGTGGTAATGTCAGATTTTCAAGCACAGGATTCAGAATTTGCAGCCCCAGTTAGTTCAAACTTCTTATGAACGTTTGAGCAACAAAAACCTTTGATAGCTGTTAAATGCAGTTAATAAAATTATGATCAAGATTAACAATGTTTAAAAAATAGATATAAATGACGTTTTATCACACTTTTGCTTTTGTTTAAAACATTAAAATTTTGCACTTAACAATTTTAGAAAAAAAATAGTATTTATCACGGTTCATGCATGTATTTGATGATGTAGATAGTTTATTACAGTTTATAATGGAATCTTAAATTGAGACGCTAGAATAAATAATGTTAAACGTCTACAAGCAATAGGAACAGTAATGATTAAGCGTTATGCTGGATCATAGTATCATAATGCCCAGTAATACTCTCAGCCTCCAAAAAAAAAAATGTATTAATTAGTATTCTTCTACTCAAATAAAACATATATTGGGGGGCAGTTTTATAAAGAACAGATGATTTTATTTACGTTTTCTTTGTAAATGAGATTAAGAACACGAATATATATAATTTACTAATCAAGCTTATACAGGTTTCACTATACATGATTTAAATTGCGCTTAACACGCATATATATATATAAGCGCGTGGGTGAATAGAAGCATGTGTACTTTTAAGATTATGTTGAATTTTTTTTAAAGGTTTTTTTTTTTTTTCGTATAATTCAAAAAAAAAAAAAAAACGTTGAGGAAGCGATTTGTATATAAACGAATATTGGGAATATTTTCATTGTTATAAAAAAAATATCCTGTGAGCTTCTATATACAGTATAATCTTAATTTTCTAAAACGATTTTGCTATTGCAAAATATCGTAAAAATTTCTCTAAATATTCTCTGCAGCAATTGACAACGGGTCCATTTTAGATAGTTTATTATCTGCATCAAAGTTTGAAATTTAATTTTGGCTTTTATTTTATTAAAAATATCAAAATCACGTGATAATTATTTCAATTTAGTTTTATACTTTTATTTTACAAGAATATATATATTTTTTCTTTTTACTAGTCAAGTCACAAATTAATAGAAGAAAAAAATAACAGAAACATCTCTCAGTTTGGTCGGATGGTGAGCTAGAGAGAGATTAGTAACCTCGAGCTTAGCTTCTGTGTGACATCATAGCTTAGACGCAGTGAGAGAAACGGTTTGTTCCAACTGCAGTTATCAGGGAGGCAAGGCTACAGATTGACTTATTCTTAGCAAACATTTAAAAATAAATAATAAATTCTTAGAAAAAATATTAGATTTTTTGTACCGTTTATAATATAACGGCTTGATGAATTCTATTAATAAAAATAATTTTATTTCAAATGTAAAAACGCGCGTATTTAAATTCATAAACATGGCGGAAGTAGTAAACAGATGTCGCTTTATTGTATGCTAAAACCGCGAACTCAAGAATTAGCAATTCGTGTATGTGTGAGAAATTGAAAATGCAAGGATAGCTTTATTAAGATATCTGAGTTATGTCTACTTTTCTAATTTATGGAACAATCGCAAACCACAAAGTGATTGGGCGACAAGAATATTTAATCGTAATATAGAAAATAGAAGCCTGTATCTGCTAAGGATAATATCATTAATTCATCGGAGGCTGCCAACGGAAAAAGGAGTAACAACCGCCTACTTAAATCCTATTGAAAAAACCTTTTTTGCGGGTATAGTTTCAAATATTCGGCCCCGGCGATCAGAATGTTGGGAAATGGATGTTCAGCGTTAATTTTTATTTCGGCCACTGTGATTGTTTTCACGAAAAGCCAGTCTGATAATCACACCCGCTCTACCACTACTAGCGTTCCAGAATGCATTCAAAAATTTCCAGAAAAATTTATTCTGTGGCAAAATAATAATTCAACAGTACGATTGGATTGGGCTTTAAATAAGGTAAGTTATTTTGTCTATATTTTTAATGAAAAAGTTTAATTTTAAAAATAATGTCTATACGAGCATAATCTGGTTGATGAAAATAGAGATGAGATTTTGTTCATCATCCTGCGTGATATAATGAAAATTTAAAAGTTAATAGTTTTTTTTTTTGTGGTAAATGTTTTTTTTTTTAAAATAAAATAAAATCGAGCTTCCAAAATATTATAAATATTGAATGAAATTTAATTAATCTTGTAGTCTTTTGTCCAAAACTTAAAAAAAAAAGAAAAGAAATATACCCGGATTTGAGAGAGAATTTAAAGTTTTAATGAATTTTAATAAAAACAAGATATGTTTATTTTAACTTTTTTTTTTTTTTTGTAAAAAAAAAAACCAACAACAAATAAACAATAATAATAATCATTTGTTTTTTTGCAAGTTAATGTTTGTAGAAATTGATATTTGTTTATAATAATTAAAAGTTACAATTTTTTTATTTATTAAAAATGCTTTTCAGAATAAAATTTTTATTTGACGTTTTGCATTTTTTTAATCTTTACTTATAATAAGAATAAAACAAAGTAATTAAATAGGTAAAATGATTGTACATATTTTCATAAACATATATTAATATGCATTATCAAAAAAGATTCTGCCGTATGAACTATTATCATAAGGTCTAAAAAGAGAAGGTTTAAACTATCTCTTATTGAAAATCCTTTGTATATTCACCAATAAAATTAAACATTGGCAATGGTAGATAAAAACAACACTGATAGATAATAATAATTTTTATCATTAAATTAAAAAAAAAAAAATCAAGCAAAAAGCCACAAAATTAATTAGATTATAAAGTTTAACCCATTACCAATATATATAAACTCTTGAATTAATTTTATAAAATTAAAATCCTCCAAAATATAATAATTAAATAATATATATTCGCAACTTTATAATTATGTTAATATTTTATCAACCTATTGACGGTAAACTTTAAAAATATTTCAGTTTTCTTTTTAATTTTAGATGAAATATTAAAAGGATAAAAATTGTATCTTGGCCGCATCTTAGCATAGAAGTACAAAAAAATATATTGTTCAAAAAGGCAGTCAGTTGCCAGATACTGACGGTTTTGCTCTTTGTTTTAACTTCAGTTAATACATAAGTACCCATTTTTTGAAAAAAATATTGAATGACAGCTACAAAAATAAGTTTTCTATAATTTCAAAAGGGATTATTTGATTACTCTGTGAGATCTCAAAGAAACTAAGTAAGGCAAAAAATTTTAATATCCACTCTGTATATTCTTGTAAATGATGTTATTATTATGTTTATAGTGCATATGGTATCATTATCATCAAAAGCAGTGACGTGATATATCAATTCAATGATGGGTGACTATGTAGATGAACTGTCTCTAGAATATTTTCTTCTCTGTTTTTCTATATGCCTCCAAAATTGGTAATTCTATCCTTTCTCTAATGTTATCCATCCATGATTTTCTTAATCCATTTACCATATGAAACATAGTACCTTTTCCAAGTTTTCTAATCTGCCTTTCTTCATATTCAAAATATTGTAATTTTCATCATTTTACCACCTCCAATAGTTGCCTTTTTGTAGATACCTTTTTCAAAACCCATTTATTAGTTTTATTAGGTGCCCAAGGTATGGCAAGCATTCTTCTATAATATTTTTATTTAAAATGCATCACTTTTTGTTCTCTCCTGATTCTTTAATGTCCATGCTTCACATCTATATATTGTGATGGACCATATTAAAGCTTTCAATAATCTATATTTTGCCCACATATTTTTACTTCTGTGTTTTTTTATATAGACATGGTGGTATACAAGCATGAAATTTTCTCAGCAATATTTATGATTCTGTTTGGTATGAGTTTACTGACTTTCATTTCTGACTTTAAAACAAAAAGTTTTTTCTTCAGAGGCCTAATAATTCTCACTTGAGGCATTGTTTGAGTTCTTTTATGACTGGACTTTTATTTATACATGAATGCACAAATTTTTCCCTTTGATATTTGAGACAAAAATAATTTATGAATCTTAATTTACAGATAATATAAAGTCATCAGCCAGAATAGTCTTCTCTCTAATTGGCAACAAAATAAGAAGTACTAAAAATATATGAGATAGAGATATAGACTCCCATTCAAGAATAACTTTTTATTTGGACATGATAACTGTCATTCAACTGAAGAAATATTTTTCAAATTGGAATAATTGCTTAATGATAAATGGGTCTATGTAAGATTTTGTAATATTAGAAGGAAAAGTAAAGTCAATTGATGTGAAAATATAGATATATATAGTTACTACAAAAGCATATATATTTTAAGCACCAGTGAATAAAGATTTATTGCAAATAAAAATGGGCAAACTACATACACGTGTGATAATTGTTGAAATAACCAAGTATACAGATTACATTGTAACCTACTGGATAATATCAAATGGAGATTATTCAGATTAATATTGAAATAAATTTTTTTTTCAGATAAGAAGTATATGAATTTTAAGTAAATATATAAAATGCTTTAGAAAAGACAAAACATGTTAAAATTATCATGGAATATTTTAAAATTGTATTAGAAAAATGGTTGAGTAATGAAAGAGAAATGATTGAAGTTTGAATATAGAGAGAGATTTATGTAATTTATAAAGGAAGAGGATTTTACATACAATTTCTTTTTATTTTTTATTTTTTGGGGAATATCTAAACAAAAAATTGATATGGGAGCATTCAAATGAAGGAATAATATAAAAATATACAAAATATATATTTCAAGTCTAAAAAATATTTAATAAATTTAACATAGAAATTAATGAATGATTGATTATCTAAATGTAATAAATGTACTTATAATCAAGAGATTTATTATTTGCCTGAAGATTTGTGATAATGGTATTTTAGATATGATAATATGTTGGACTATTTTCATTATCTATCATTAAATGTTGAATGTCTAGAAAATTTAAAATTTTCTAGGCATTCAATATTTAATGCTAGATGATGGAAGTATTCGGCATATTATTACATCAAAAGATTTATTGTTTAGGAGTTTGTAAAAAGTTCAAGTACCAGAACAATAAGTCATGATCCATAGATTTTGGGCTCCAGGATCTGCTATTTTACTATTATACTAAATGCAAAGACAGCACAATGCAGGATATATTAATGCAAAAATAGAAATATAATATTATTAGATGAGGTCTTTAAATAATTTGTGCATTGAAGTTAGCTCTTACAAATATTTTTCAGGAATTTGTGATGGGGAGAAAAAACTTTCCATTAAATTTCCTTTTTTTTTTTTTTGTACATTTTTTATTTTAAAAAAATCTAAAGAAGAAATAAGCATTGAAATACTCAAATGGAAGCATAACAAAGTTGAATTGTATTTTGAGTAATAAAATATCTGTATTTCAAACCTATTCATATACATTAACATTTTTTAACATCTCTTATACACTTTAATGTAGTCTTTTTTTCTTTATTTTGCTTACAGTTTTGACTATCCTACAGTCTTTATCAGAGCCTTCTATAAATTTCACTTGTAGAGAGAGAAGTGAAATTTATAGAAGGCTCTAATGAAAACTACAGGACAGTCAAAACTGTAAACAAAATGAAGAAGAAATTATATTAAAAAGATTGCATTAAAGTGTACAGGATGGATACTAAAATTTTTTAATATATATAAATATATGAAGAGAAATGCAAAAAAAGTAAAGGAGAGGATATAAGAATATTTCAAATGTACAAAGTGTACTTTTAACAAGATTAACTTGATGCAAGATATGTACTGTAAGGGTTACTTACAATCCTATTAACATAACCTATTCAAATGTAATATTAAAACATAAATAAAAAAATTACAAAAGTAAGTTTATAATTAGGAAGCTTATTATTTTTGATATATATATATATACCTAAATTAACTCAAGCCTTAAATTCTCAAGTTAGAGAAACAGCTATTTAAATAGTTATTAATGAAATTAATAACTTTAAAATGATTATTTTATTATTTACACACACACACATATATATATATAAAATCATTAGAAACCAGTAACCACCTAAACATATCAATATAGATAGTAATCAATATTTCTCACTGTTGTCAAGGCAACCTCTCACCTTTTAATAATGAGTGGAAATCCACTCTTACTAATGGTCCAATGAATATATATATACATGGACACTTAAAGATTGTAATTTGACCACAGAGATTGAAATATTGATACAGTGAAATTTAAATAAATCACCTTAAACATGAAATAAACATGTCTATGTAATGAAGACTAATAAATAGTCAATTATAACACTACAAACTGTAGTACTGTATCAATATTTCAATCTCAGTGGTCAAGTTGCAATCTTTAAGTGTCCATATATATTCAATGGACCATTAGTAAGAGTGGATTTCCACTCTTATTATTAAAAAGTGAGTGGTTCCCTTGACAACAATGAGAAATATTGATTACTATATATATTGGTATGTTTAGTTGGTTACTGGTTTCTAATGGTTACATATTATCCCATTTAGCTTTAAGTTTTATTTCACTTATATATATATATATATATATATATATATATATATATATATATATATATATATATATATATATATATATATATAATTGTTTATACTAATTAAATTTTATTAATCAAGATGTAGAGATGGAGATAAACTCAAGTCAATGTCATATCTAAGCAACTAAAATAAAAGAAATAGAATTTAGAACCCAATTATAAATTATAATTATTTTAACAATAGGAAAATATTAAATCACAAAAAGCAAACATTATACATGCTACTGGAAATTGATTCCAGTTTAAAAACCAAAGCAAATTTTTAATAATTTAATCCAATCTTTTGCTAAGGAACTAACCATTACATTCATTTATTTTGATGTGTTTGAAATACAAAAATATTAAAAGAAGATGGCTTAATAATTTTAAAGAATTTTCTTCAAAACAGAAATTCCATTTTAAAAGAACTCTAAATTCACTCAATAAAAAGAGTAGATAAATTATTCTTGAATTTCATTGCTTATATTTTTTTTAAACATAATTATCTACATATTTTCATTTACAAATCATAGAAATTTAGAAGATTGTTCTAAAGAGAAATTCTAATAAAGAGAAATTTGTTCAAAATATTTATTTAAATTGAACTAAAATATTTTAAGAAGATATAAAATTATTGAAAATGTATGGTGGCTAAATACCATTTGTCGTGGGATGGATTACTGATGTTTTAATCAAAGAATGTAATTATATTTCCTATATAATGCCTAAAATATATCTGTATTCCATCAATATAATTTTCAATGAGAAATTATTTGGTAGCAAAGTAATTTGAAGAAGATACCAACTACACACAATATAAAACAGAAAAAGCTCTATATGTTTTGCCACTCACAATATAAGCAAACCTAATTAATAGAATATATTGATTACCTCTGTGATGATTGATGAACAAAAAACATGGAACTTTATTATTAAGGAAAATTTTTCACCTCATCATGGAAAGGAACAGGACAATATTTTCTGAAACATTTCAGATTTTATTTGTGTGTTATATACTTTTGATATCTAAATTGTATTTCTTTTGTTTTCAAAAATCATTCATGCTGGAAGTACTTCATTCCAGAAAATTATCTAGATTAAGAGAAATTGAAGATCATTACATTAGACATTTTTTTAAAATTGTATTTATTTAATAAAATTTAGAACTTCCATTTTTTAAAAAAAATAAAAACAAGTGACATTGACTGAGATAAATTCAAGACTAATCCAATCTGGAGGTAAGGATTTGTTATTCTATATTGAATTTATACATGACAGAAGATTTTTTTTTGTTTATTACTACTTTTAATTAACATAGTAATATTTGTTATAACTTTTTGTGTGAAAGATTAACCTCTTTGCATAAAATTTATTTATTTCATAATATGATTACACATGGAGGGATTTATTTATAATACTAATTTTACTTTACAAGAATCCTATAATGTGAATAATTTTTGATACACATAATTTTGAACCTAATATTTAGTTAGTTAATTGCATTATAATTTTGAAATTTTAAATTTTTAGTTATTGTTTTATAAATTGTTGTGATGTATATTACTATTATGGGAATATGGGATTTTAATATTTAATTTAATGCTATAAATAATAGAAATATACACAAATATGTGTTATTATCATATTGTTTTTTGTTAATAAATATGTTAAAGTTTGTTTGCAATTCAAGAAAGTCTCTTATTTATTTGATTTATTTAGTTATTTTACCAAACAAGATAATGGTGAATACACATACACACACACACACACACACACACACATATATATATATATATCAATTTAATATCTTAATGTCATAAATAAATTATTTATAGAACAATTAATTATTACTATGGGATATTGATGCTAATGCTTGAAGAGAGTCAAATGTGATACCTGCCCTGAGTTCGAATTTTGAGCATGACAGAACCATAACCAGAGGTGTAGATTGGATGAATTAATATAGGCTGCATCAGTATTGAATGATTTGATTTAAAATTATTTTGTTTAATATGGGTTCAAATTTAGATTACAATCACATCATTTCATCCATGACATCCTATACAAAGATAGATTTGACCACCTCAATTATCTGAAAATGACCATATCATTACAGTACTGAAGGAAAAGTAGAAAAAGAAAAGCTATCAAGAAAGACAATATTATTAGTTGATATCTTTAAAATATTTCAATGCATTTAAGCTAGAACTTACAAATTATTCTTGGCTAATCTCGTTGAATTGTGAATTTGGAATAATTTTATTATTTATTGACTAGTTTAGCTTTATGCTTTTAACATTTAAATTATTTTAAAATATTTTCACAGTTTGAAGATAACCTAGACTTGAAAAACTTCATTATTATTAAATACAATGCTTTATTTAGCAAAAGCAAAAAGAAGAAAGAATGGTTCAATGAAAGATATTTTGGAGGGAATGGAAAATGAAAACAGAAGAAAAAGATATAAAAGTTTATTTTCTATATTATATAAAAGTTTTGAAGAGATATGTAGAATTGAGGAAGTGGTTAATGAACAGTATAGAATGAAGAAGTGGATGAGTTGGCTGTGTGATTGCTCTCTGGACCTATACATAGAACAGAAAACTCTTAATGAAAAGAAAGTTTTCTAGGGTAATGTAGAACAACTGTAACTTGAAAACTAGATTAATGTTGGAGAATCTAATCACACTGGAATAGATCAATATTGATTGAAAATAATGATAATGATAAAATGTTTAGCTATTGGATTGGTTGCATAATAGGTATGTAAATAAATGTCAGCTACCATCCAGAATTAAACCTATAGTCCATAAGTATCATAAACACATATATTATCTTATATAAGATAAAGCATTTTAGACACACATACACACCCACCCATATATATATGGTAATGGGTGACATCATTCAAGATGATAATCAACATTGAATAAAATTATTTTCCAATTTTTGTTAAATTATAGTTATAAAGTTCTTTTCTGTACACTAAGTTTCAATATTAATGCAGGAAACTTCAAAATTGTTTTGAACTATTTGCTGAACAAGCTAGGGATTTGTAATAGTAGTTATTCCAAATTTAGATTGACACTAGAAATATTAGTTAATTTACTTTCCAATTGTCCAGCATCATTAATACATGTTATCATCTATGCTTGGTTTATTTCTTTGAAAATTCATATGAAATTGGAACCAAAGTAAAAGAATGGATCTGTGAACCATAAACACTGAATTCCAGAGTTCATTATTCCATCATTGCAATAAACATACCTAGCAATATTTGTAGTTATAAACTGGGTAGTGTGTTTAAATAACTAACTACTGTCTATCATTGATGGCAAATTTTCATTATTATCCAACTTTTTTAACACTATTTTCAAATTTTTTTATTTCCATTGTAAAATAAAAATGTATTAACAAATAAATTTATATATATATATATATATATTGAAGATCACATAAGTAATCAATACCACATCAGTATCAAGCCCATAAGTTAGCTATAAATCTGAATAGAGTGCAGATATATTATTAGGTAGCTAAAAATTTTAAGGCAAGCTTAAAATTCTTATTAATTAGTTAATTCACGGATAACCTAGATAGATACTCAATTATTGATTGGTTAAAGAATACTAGCTATTTCTAGCTAGAGAGTTAAAAAAAACAAAATATCCTTATCAACTGAAATTTACTAGCTTAGTGAAAAAGTTTGAAAAAATGATTGATTTGAGGTTGATCTTAAATTTTTGTTTAGTAAAAAAAACACACACACACACTCTGACCTTTATGCCTACATACACAACACATATATAACTGATATTATTTCTAATGTAAAATGCTAACGTAAAATGGGGTAGCAGACTAGGGAAGAAATAATGTTTCACTTCAGAGGTAATTTAAACACATACATATGTTTGAATGAATATTAAATGATAAAGTGGATCTGTAGCATTATATCAACAGCTGTATTGCTTGTTTGTAAAATTTTGACTAAGGCCAAATGATTTTATGACCAAACATAATGGTTCCTTAATGACCAAAGTTATTAGTACTGTGAAAATTCATACAATGGTAGAATGATGGATTTAAAAGCTGAAAATTTTTGAATCAAAGTTTTATCTGCACTTTGGTCCTCAAATATCATGATCAAAGAGCATTCATTTATTATTTTTAGCACTTAATACTGTATTAATAAATTTTATCATTTTTGAGTTATGTTATTGTTGTCATGATAATTCTATAGGACAATTTTTATTCTCTGTATTGGTTATCAAGTCTTCATTGGGGGTAGTGTATCTAAGGATATTTAATGAAGTTTCTTCTTTTTTTTTTTTTTTTGGAAACAGAATGGCTAGTAAAGACATTCTGTTGATACATCAGTCTTTTCATTGCCATTGAGAAGTAAAAAAACACCAGATAAAAATACAACAATTTCTTGTAGATTTTTAAAACATTTTTTTTTTTGCTTTGATTGAAGTTGAATAAATGCTCCATCTAGAACTTATATCGTTAAAAATAATGATCTACATGGCTTAATATTCTAATATTTTTAATTAAGTCACTTATTGTCATAGCTATATGTATTTTAAATAGTCCAAAATATATATTTTTGTAACATTAGTTTGTAAACTTTGAAAATGGAACAAAAATCAACTATCTCTCATTAGGTTTTTAATATGTTCTTATTTTCTCGTAATATTTAAGTTACATAAAAGTAAAATTAATTACATATTATTTTTAATACTAAATTAATTATTTAATTGTAAAGTACTAAATTATAATAAAATATTATGTAATCAAAAGAATATGTATGTTTATCTTTTTTTCTGAAATCAGCTGCAAATATAATCAAAACAAATAAAGAAAATAATAAAGGCTTGAAAGTGTATATTTCATTTATTTTAAAATAATGGTAATATTTCAAGTTTTTTCTATAAAAATATTTCTATAATTATTTAAACATATTTAAAGAATATAATCAAAATAACACTGTCTTCACTTGTCTCTTAAAATATTTTTATTGTTACTATTCATCATCATATTTTCCTAAGATGATAATGTTTTCTGGTTTCAGAGACTTTTAAGATATTCTTATTTTACTTCTTATGGCTATTTCAAAAATTGATTCTATACTTAAATGATAAAACTGTTCTTTTCAAAACACTTTTCGTAATGATTAGTTGACTGTTTTGACTAACCAGCAGTCTTTTTCAAATATTTGTCACATTTTATTCTTTATATATTTTCAATAATCATTTGAAACTATAATAAAGTATTGTAAAAAATGCATTTTGTGAAATGTTATCTTTTATTTTATAAAGAATTTGTAGAAATTTTATAGAAACAAATAAGAATAAAAAAAATTAGACATTTTGGAGTGTTTAAATTAGCTTAATCTATTTAGAAAATGTTTTAATTTCTACCCAAAATATAATTTTATATTGGAGATTTAAAAAGGACTTTACCAGAAGTAGGCTGACTAATAGGGTATGGCTAATTGAGTAGATCTGAGAAACATATATTTGTTACTCAAGAAAATAAAATAAAACATTAATGGTCAACAGTATTAATATTAATGAATTAAAGTTTAAAACTATTGGAGAAGACAATTTTATAAAAAAAAAATTATTTATTCAGTTTGTGGATTTCTTTTTTTTTTCAAGACATAATATCTTTACATTTTTAATATATGTATTCATTTAAATCACAACTAGTATTTTATATAATTATTATCTCCTGAATATGGAATTTTAAATATGGATGAAGTTTGAAATTTCATTGAAGTTTTCTGAGAATTTCATTTAGGAATTCTTCAGTAGCTGAATTGCTATAAATGTGCTAAATCATAAAACAAAAATATCTTCAGACAAGATTTGACATTTAATATGATGTGAGAAGTAGCTTAAAAATTTGAATGCTGAATTAGTTTAACATTTCCTTTATATGTGTGTGTTTATTATATTTGACATCTTTTACATGATATAATGGTAGCAAATGTTATTATTGATAATGGCAAATGTGAGACATTTAAAATAAAATCGTATGTTAACAGATGATTTGTTGTTCATTTTTGTATTACTATTTATGAAAAATAGCTTCATGAAGTAGGTATCAAGATGTGTTATCATTTCTTGTCAATTTAACTATGCTGATGTTGTATTACTTTTATTATTTTGAGTCATGATCTACATAATATTTTAAATATTTTAAATACAATCTTATGAACTTTAATAACTAATCTTCCAAAATTCAGGTTTATCAGATAGTGATAGAATAAAAATATTCATTAACATGTTAGCTTGGATGGATATTATCTTTAGAATATAAATCATTTTAAACATCTTGTTAGCATTTTATTTAGAAAGGCAGATTTGAGTGTTGAGATACAACACAAGCTCTAGTAATATGAATTCTGCATTTGACAAATATAGGGGGTTTATTTTTTTAAATTTATTATATAAAAGTAAAATATTGATTATAATATTTTTGTAAAAATATCATAAGATTAATAGCAAATTGATAGATTCTTCAACTTTCTGGATATCATATCACAATATTGGGTCTATTATTTAAATGACATATCTATAATATTGGAAACAAGGAATCAATGAATTGCAAAGATCTTTCTAAAAAAATTTATGATGATAATGGTTTTGTTAGCTTTCATTTAAATTTTAAAGAACGTTTTTATAAATAAATGGAATTCTGAAAAGGTACAGTATTAGTTGTTTTCATTGTGAAAGTAGTTCTGCCTAAGCACAAGGATGATGAAAAGGTTTATTAACAACATTTAGTTAATTAGTCAAAATTAAAAATTACATATAATGTTGGAAAATACTGTAATACTGAAATATACTCACTAAACCTTCAAATTATTCAAAGTAGCCAAACAAGATTTCAATATTTTTATACACAAAATATCACATATAGTTAATTAAAATTTCAAATATGATGTAACATAACATTATTAGAACATTGTTGGAGGAAATAAATTTGAATTAGAAATGAACTATGCTTCTTTTAATTTTTATTACCAGAGGTATTCCTTTGCTCATATAACAACAATATTATCAGGATTAAATGTGTCCCATCTTTCTTTTTGTGACTTAAAAAAATAAATTGAAATTATGATTTGTTTTCGACTGACTATATTGATGGCTATGCTGCTTGATTCTAATTCAAATCATGCTTTCAAATAATACCCTGATATAGTATACAATTATATCATAAATGGAATTTAAATTAATTGTGTGTGGTTATTTATGTAACAATATTTCACACAAGTCATGAACATGATATAAAAATATCGAAAACTACCTGATAACTTTTGAACAGCTTGATAATAAATTTTATTCAAAGTCAAATGTTTAGTGAGTTTATATATATATATTGTAATGGAACGTATATGAGGCAGCCCCACGATTGGGCAAGCCAAATGTAATGGAAACTATATGGTAGCTTACAATTGGATAAGCTAAATATAATGGAACGTCTATTAGGTATTCCATTAAAATTAAAGAATGAAGAAAAACAAAATTATTCCAGTTATATTTAAATAAATTGTTTAAATGCCCTTCCAGCTAGCTATACATAAAACAAATCTAAAATCATGTAAAGCAATGAGACCTATCTTTATAATTTATTTTTAAGGTTGATGTGACTAACTAATCAAATATATATATCAGAAACAATAGGACTTTTACTAAATTCAAATATACACATCTAATTATATAAATTTATGTACCTCTAAATATGTGAATGAATAATAATATGTGTAAGTGACCTACAAACCAAATAATAAATGAAATATGAAATTATCTTTTATTAAATTGTAAATTCAATTAATTTAATAATAACTTTGGCATTAAAAGAAAATAAGAATAATATAGTATCGCTCTTTTAAATAATTACAAAGGCATTATTTATAAAAACAAATAGTACATCCTTTATTTTATGTTATAGTTCAACTTTAAATAATATTGATGTTTTAAATATAAATACAAAGAATAACTATATGTATATACTTGTAATAAGTATATATAGATTAAATATATAAAGACATATTTTTGCCTAACCATTATAATATAAATATAACAATTCATATATAACTTCAACCTATAAATTACATTTTAAGATTTTTAAATTATTTAAGATAATTGTCTGAACATCTGTTATACGTCTAATATTATTATAAAACAAGATGCTTAAATTGACCACTTATAAAACGTTGTATTTTATAATAAAAAAAAATAAAAGTAAATAAAAAAAAAATATATCAATCTCAAAAATATATTTATATATTACTCATACATATATAAAATTATTAAATACCTTTTAAAGTTCATTTAGCTAATTTTCCTTTCCAAAAAGTTAATTTATTCCATGAGTTCTTTTATCCGTTTACTTTTGATTATTAGAATGCATTCTATTGAAAGGCGAAGAAATTATTATATTAAAGAAAATTGTTAATCCTTAGATATATGCATATTTTATCCATTTTAAAATTTCCTTCCTTTTTAAAAAAATAAATAAACCAATTAAAATATTAAATCCAGCATGTTAATTCCAATTACTTCCAAATTATGATTAAATTGATGATTATACATTTAAGATAGCTATATCTAGTTTCAACTCCAGACGCGACGAAATTTATACATTGAATTTTTTTAGTTGTTCCATTGAAAATTGCTTTGGAATAAATGAAAGCGATGATGCAGCCTCCTGGCTGCGATTCTTGATTAACCTGCCATAATTTATGTATTTACCATAAGATATATATATTATTTCAGTATTTTGAAGAATAGTAAATTTTATAGAAATAAAGTACAATAAAATCTTTATTTTTCAGTTGTTTGTTCTATATCTATTCCAATAATAATATATAATAATAATGGCTTCCTTATTGTTGTTGCTGTTGTTCCATGCGCCAGCAGATGCTATTTTAAAACTCATGTTATATATGTTCTCTTTTTAAAACAATTAACATTAAAATAAAAATAAAATATCAAGTATATATATAAAAAATATTAAATTGAAAATTTGACATCTTTAAAAATATACATAAATAATTATTTATTGCATTTAATAATCATTATAAATAAAATAATTTTTTTATAATCTATAATTTATATGTCCTTATTTATTTCAATAATTAAATGTTTATAACGATGTACTATCAATATATATAAATAAAATAATAACTTCAAATAATAACTATATTTAATAAACATAAAAGAAAAATTTAAATATTTCATATGTAAACATCAACTTAAAGAGATTTTTTTTTTTAATAACAAATGACAATTTAAAAAAATATAATATCGACTTATCGATATTTACAATATATATATATATATATATGAATCTTACTAATATATAATACATAATATTTGAAAATCAGTGATTGGCTGCTTATTGATCAAATAGATTTCTTTCTCATCTAGAAATCAGTTGGTGAATATTTAACTCTCAAGTTTCCACTCTATCACTAAGTTAACTGCTAAGGGTAACATTATCTATCATTTATATATATATCGGTTAAAGCTTGAATTTTTCCCCACAACTTTTAATAGAACTTAATATTATTTTTTTCTTGACAGCATGGCTATAGTTAATCCTCTAAACAATTCAATACTGTTCAATAACTGAATATCTGGATATTTTTAGCTAAAAGATATAATGGATAAAATTGATCAAGTCCTTACTACATAGCAATTTAACCGTTTAGGGAATAATTTTTTAGCCACTATTCTTTTATCTGGAGTGAGTGAAGAAGTCTTTACACTGTATACTACTTTAACATTTTTTTTATCTCTTATGTGATATACGAGTAATGTCTGTAATGACAATTGAAATTAGTTATTAATTTAAATTTCATAATTTGTCTTATAACCAATACATTTATCTAATGATGATGATAAATAATATATAGTAATGCTTTCAAAATATAAATCAATATATTAAAAAAAAGTATTTGATCAATTCGTAACCTATAAGAGATAAAATATTTTTTAGCCATGAAAAGAAACTGTTATGTATTTTCTATTAGTCAATAGCTCAGAAAACTGCAAAATGTTTGATATAAATCTTATTAAAAGTGAAGATAAGCTTTTACCATTAATCTTTTACTATCCAACCCCCCCCCCCCCAAAAGCTAAGCTTTATATGGTTTTAAAAAAAGTTCTATTAAGATTGCTGGAAAAATCATTTTTAATTTTTATTAAAAATGGCGGATGGCTTTTTTGTCTTAAATAAAATGAGTTTGTATGTGTATACACTTATCTATATGTTTATTTATGAACTTAATTATTTTCAATACTTTTCTTTCTTTTTTTGTATGAATATGCGTATATGATAAATAAAAATAGCTTTTACATAAATTATTGTAGAGCAAAAATTTTAAATAAATTATAGCTGGGCAAAAGTTCTCTAATATTTTTTTCATAAAGGAATATATATTTTTTAAATTTAATATATATTGTTTATTAAAATAAATACATTCATTACATCAATTCATTTAAATATAGTTCAAAATATATTACACGAATACAAATTTTTTTATTCTCTTACTAAGCCTTAGATGCGCTTTTATATAGAAGACCTTCAAAATTCTGACTGGAGAAGGTTTGAGCAGTTTTTTATACATTATTTTATTCTTTAATTAGAAAACATAGATATTTATTTATTGACCAATATCGGATGATTATCAGGACTATTTACCCTGCGTTTGTATTCAGTTCTGAGGCATAATAGAGGGATATTATATTATTAATGTCACCATGAAATCTTTCATATATAATATAATATCAGCTACATTAGTTCAACAAAAAAGATAGAATATATATATATCTCAAAAGATAAGAATTAAGATAAATTATAAACTTAGCAACCATAAAAATATAATATCCCCCCCCCCAGCAGCGAACTATATATCAAATCACAATATTTTCGTTTTATAGTCAATCCATTGAAACGCATTTGATCAATAATATAGATCTACCTAAAATCTTTACTTCCAACTAAAAAAGTTCAACCAATATTTAAATTATTAATTAAACAAAAATTCTAAACTTACTTAGAAATATGAAGATTTAAAAAGTTTACAAACATTTGTATAAAATCATGAGCTCACATATCTAAATTTTATAAAATGATAATTATTACTTTCTCTGTTTACTCTCTTTAATTAATCATCGACTATTCTATATCTAAATACGTACTTATAATGTTGTATGATTTATTTATTTATTTTCAATTCAAATCAATTTATTTTTAACAATTTGGGAAGCTGTTGTAAAATATTTTTTCCTTCTGACTCATCTTAATATTTAACACAAAGTTAAATATTATTATATGAAAAAAGGTTGTTGAGACTTATATTTGAATAAATAAAAAAAATTGCTGAATCTCACTAATTTAAACTTATTCCAGGAAATGTCATTTAAGAATTGTGCAGATAATTGTGAAATACCACTTAAATGATCTTGATGCGCAATAGATCAAAACCAGATTAGCTCATTTACTAAAGACAATATTTAAGAGATTTAATAATTGACTTTAGTTTATATATATATAATGATATTAAAAAGACAGAAGCTTTTTTTAAATTTCAAATTTAAGATATTATATGATAATATATCTAAAATACTTATTTTTGCAATACACAAGAATGAAATTACATTTAGAATGCAAGGATACTAATGCATATAAATATATAATTGATTAATCATCATTATCATCGATTTGGAAATAATTATGGCTATTCCAACTAAAAAAAAAATAGATTGAAGATAATACCACTACTACTGCTACAATCACTAACAAATGCTTTATTAACTCAGATAAAAAGACTATATATATATATGCAGATAGTGTTAATTGTCTTAGTATAAATAAAAATAAATAAATAAATAAATATTTTATTATAGTTCTTTAATTTATTATTATTTTTCCTTCACTTTTAATATATATATATAAACATTTTTTAAAAATGAAATTTAAGTGTAATGTAATAAAAAAATTAAGTGCGATAATTTTAAGGAGAGAAAAAAAGGAAAGATAAAATAAAAGCATGGTATTTGTTTTTAGACTGGCGTATTAATAGTTATAGCTTTAATTATTATTGATTGAAAAGTTAATTTGTAATATATTTACTATATTTATATTAATTAAAATTATATCATTAGTAAACTATATTAAAACGTATCCAAAATCAAATAACTACAAAAGATATATGATACAATAAAAAAATAATAATTTGGCTGTTGAATTGATGAGCTACAGAAATGAATGACTGGCAGAATCATTACATTGTGTTAATAAAGTTATCAAACTCGATGTGGCTGCAAAACTATATGCAGGTGTGAGTGTCTGGTTTCTAATTTTATTTTTGGTTATTTTATTGTAGAAAAGAGATTCCTAGATGTGACTTTGAAGCACAAATGTCATCTAAAAACTACAGTGTAAAAAAGAAGTGAGTGACTTTTGTTGTTAATAAATGCGTTAAATGAGAGTGACTTAATGATGGAGATTGTGAGAGTTTGATAGGTTAGAAGTGATGAATGTTGGAAAAAAGAAATATTGGAAAGTTTTTTCTTCATTCTGGCAGAATGAGCAAATTGAATTTATATTGGTAGATATCATTTTGTGAGATAAGAAGTTATTGTTTCCATGTTAATCTTGATCATAAACTACAAATATTTGCATTCAAGATATCCAAACTTAAATTTCTGTATATTAAAGTATAACATTGTCTAATATTAACATTTAGTAAATTTCAATATTTCCCAAATATTAATACATATCAAAATAGAAATGTAAGTAAAATGAATAATTTAATATATTCACACTTTCATTTCAAAATGCTTAATATTCACCTATATAATTTCATATAGGTATGAAAGTTAAAATGGCCATTCTTATTTTTTCAAAAGTCTTTATCTTGTGACTTGAATTGAGAATTTACTAATATTTATTATCAGAAATTAAATATTGAAATACAACATTTCTGTGCATGATGACTACATTCATAGCATAATTATAGTTTGACACAGTGTTAGTAAAATGGTTCTAGTAAAAAAATTTCTAGATCTATTTATTTGTAAAAGTAAGAAGTTATTGAGATGTTTAAATTTATTCAGTTTCATTAGAAAAATTATAGAACTCCCAGTAATTTATTTTTGTTAATAATAAACTTTGTTTGGTTGAGGAGCAAAATTAAATTTTTTGAAAATTTTTTTTTTTACTAAAGCTGAGTATTACTAAGAATATTTAAAATAAATTGTTTGGCATCTGGAAATAAATTCATCAGTATATTCACTGGTTTGTGGATATAATATATTGAGATAAAATATAGGAAAAATCCATTGTTTTTGGCATAAAAATGGTTTGCATAGTTTTAATATCCATTGTTACTGATTTATTGCTTTTTATAAATTTGGTTTATAATGAGTTTATTTTTTTGAAAATGATGGTAAAATTGATATGTGCATATAATAAAAGATTTTAAAGACTATAAGAATATTAATGATGATATCTTAATATAATGAGAGAAAGGCTTTTTATAAGGAAACAGTTGTATGTTTATAGATATAAGAAGAATGTCTTGAAATGAAGTTCATATAATATTCATTGATTTATTTATGAAAGAAAACCTTGAAAACTGTGAAGAGATGCAATGAAGGGTTCAGGGTATATTATTTTTAGTTAAATATTCCATATTAAAAGTTTACTTAAATTGAAATAGAAATCATATTGTTCTGTATAATTTTCAAGACTGTAATTAAGAGCTGAGGTCATTTTTTTGAAGAGATAAAGATGATGAAATTATATATATATATATATATATATATATATATAAAGAGTGTTTGATCGTTTTGTTAATAAGTAGAATATTAATTTTAGATATTTTAATTTCCAATAATAAATGATTAATTTAAATTATAAATAGAAAGGTGTTTAGGAGTGATAATGGAGTTATAAGGGTTGAACTCAATGTGATCTCCCCATTAAAAATATTGTAGATTTTATGGATTTTGAGTAATTTGATAAGTAATTATTGTAGATGTATAGGAAAGTTATGAGGTTATGAGATTTTAATATTTGATTTAGGATTTGTACTGGAGAAGCCTCAAAGACTAATTCAATATCCAATTAAACTGTAATTGGACCAACTTTTTTAAGAATATCTCATTTTTTTAAAAAGTACAGTAGAGAAAGAGGTAGAATCTTTCTTGATGAATTAAAAACCCAAAAACAGAGGACAGAATAGTAAACTGTATTTTATATTTAATAATGGGTTCTATGACTTTGATAATTGATAGGAATCATGCAGATAGAGTGTAGGTCATGTAGAAGAGAAGGAAAGTTTTTTGTTTGAAGAGAATAAGAAAAGTACATATAGTTGTTCTATTTGACAGATCTTTTTAAATAATAATTTAATAAATTAAGGAATATTAGGATGGATGGTGAAAGAGATTAAATGAATAAGTATGAATTTGGAGTTTGCATGATGTCCATAGTGAATGCTGTCAGGAAAGAAATTTAGTTTGAATGCAATTTTATTTTATTTTACTATTACTACTAATGCTACTACTACACTGAAGATGAGTTTTGTAATGACTATAAAAATCATTTCATGAATTACATGTCTATATTGTACAGTCTTTGTACTATTGGCATCGGTAATTTAGAAGAAAATTATTAAATTTCTAAAAAAAGAGAATAGTATTTTTTCTTTTTGTATAATCTGATTTATTTTAGACAATGTAGGTTATATATATATATTTAAGTTAAAATAAATTAAAAATATATAAAGAGAATAACAAAAATTACTTTGATTTTGCTAAGATAATAAAATAAATCCTTACTGCAAAATCAATTAGAAATACTTAAAATCACAGCACCAAAAAAAAAAAAAAAAAGGATTTTGAAACAAAAAATAAATTAAATTTTGTCAAAGTTAACAGGTGTCAATATGATGTGCATGACAGACTAAAAATCAGAAGGACTATAAAAAGCAAACACTTGTGTGCCGGTCATCTTGGATCTTTGTTTTTAATCATTTGAAATAAATTTTCTCTGAAAGATTATATAAAATATGCCAAGCTACTTTCATGAATGAACTGAATCATTGGAATATGTGTGAGTAGAGAAGAGTTCATTTGCCAATGTTTTTTTACTTTCTGATGGTGTAATAGTGCTGTGAGTAAAGTCATCACCTACCTGAAGCTTTGAATCCTGGACTACCTACAAGCTGTACTAAGAGTGCACAATGGATCCCTTCAGGACTAATAAATCCATGCATGGTAATTTATACTGTTCTCTATATGAACAATTAAACTTATCAGTAAGAAACTTTATTGCATAAATTAGAAGTGATAATTTTCTTGAACTATAATGATAGCGAAATGCTATGTTGAGTCAGACTGTGAAAAATATGAATCGTAAAAGCAATAACTTTTAATAACCAGTTAAATTTGATTTTCATACTTTTATTCTCTTATTAATGTTAAAATATTAAATTATAAATTAATAAACCTTATGAATATAATTTGCATTATTATCTGTTTAAGTTTATTATTATGAGGTAATATTTAAATTCTATCATATTTATTTTTATCAAATGAATTGCCAATGCTGTTTTAAAAAGTATAATCCTCCAGGGTGTAATAACGAATTATTTAATAGTAACTAATAAAAATAGGGGAGTAGGCCAGTGAATTCTTATATAGAATTCTGGTGCCTTTCAAATAAATTAGAAGCTGGTTCTCTCCTCTCTATTATTCAAGTTTAGTTACATTAAGTGGAGTTGTGTGACCAAGAAAAATAATTGTGTCAGTAAAATTTCTTGACATGTTCTAATGAGGGAATTAAATCATATAAAACCCTAAAAGATACCATTGGATAGTGCAATATTATCCAACATGGGTGTTTATGAATCATAATAGTGATCCAAAACATGAGATAATAGTGGGTATTATAAAAGAGTAAAATTTTTAAATATAAATATTTTGGGAAAAAAATTTCATGTATGTAGCTGAGGGAAAAAGAGTAGGCAAACTGATGGGAAATAAAGTAGCTCAGAAGGTAAAGTGACAACAGGGGGAAGGACATTGGCAAATGTGTTAGTGAAATATAAATAATAAAATAAAAACCAAGCAAGATATACAAATTAGAAAGATATAAAAATTAAGAGAAAATAGAATTGTTTGAAATTGAGAAGTGCTAAAGATGCTCAAACCATGACAGAAGACATGGAATCCTTAGTAAAGAAATTTTTATATGAATTAATAACTGAATTCAAAGATGATACAAAGAAAGAAATAAGAGAGTTCAAAGAAAAAAGAAAAAATAAATGGCAGAGACGATTAGAGAAGTGAAAGAAAGATAAGGGTAGAGATTAAAGAAATGAAAGAAGTGTTAATAAAGGTAATAGATGAGAAAATAGTGAAAGGTACACAGAGCACAGAATTGATAGAATTAGGATCTGATAAGCAGGGAGGTCAGGAGATAAAACTTCTAGAAAATAGAGAAAACATGCTGAGTGTGGTAAATTCCTTTTTGAAATTATAAATTTTCTATGGGCAGAATGGAGAATCACCGATGGAATATCTAAATAGCTTTGAGAAGTACTTCATGATAAACTCAATGTCAGAATATATTAAGTTAACAGTGGCAATTAGTCATTTACAAAGGATTGCACAAACTTGGTGGAACCAGATAACTTCACTCAATATGAGAAAACATTAATCAAGTGTTATTGGAATGAGGACTACCAAGAGAGGGTTAAGAATAATGTGGAACAAGTTAAAAGTAAAATAGAAGAGCATTATGTGCTATTTTTTGAAAACAAGTAGGATAACTACAAGTGCTGACAGAGTGCAGCTTGGGAGAGAAACAGATTATAAAGATTACATAGCAAAATTTTCCTAATTCAGTAGGGCATCTGTTGATAAGCACTGAATGTGAGACCATGGAATGGATGGCAGAGAGTAATAAGGCTGGAGAGGAAGAGCCAAGCCATAAATACATTAACAAAATACAAAACCAGAAGGGGTAACTACAACTGAATACTGTGGTGTTTACAGATATTTCTGAAAATCAAAGAAAGGATAGGGGGTACTCAGCTAAAAATAAAGAGAAGGGAATTTGTGCAAGATCTCCATCCTCAGGGGGAAAAGTTTAGAAGTCAAGATAAATACAAGGAAGAAGATCTTGATGTAAAGTGAAGGGACTGGTGCAAGCAGGATAGAGAAACAGTTTGAAAACCATCACCTTGACCATCCTCAGCATATCCAAAAAGAAAGATGATAAACTGGATGGACTTAAACCCTGCAGATTATGGACATGCTTTAATGATAAACAAAATCGAATAATAATTAGAACAAATTTTATTGAGTTGTGAAGAGTCAGCATAAGCTGAGTATCAGTAGTGATTGGCAAACAGCACACCTCATTATGTATGGTAAGAATGTCTTTAAATTCCCATCAGGCTAATAGTAGCAAGCTTCTAAAAAGAAGGAAAGCAGACCAAATAACCATGAGCCTATAAGTGTCAAAAAGATGAGCAAATGCTCCAATGTGCATAGACTTGGGCTCCTTATTGTACACTTATATGAATATTGTATGTGCTCCTTATTACCATGAACATGGAAATATTCTTTGTTTAATGCACCATAATAAACCCCTAAATCATGTGCTTCATAGCCATCCACCACATAGGACAGTCAGCAGATAGAACAGTGAAAGGAAAAAAGTGGGGGAGGAATTGAGAGGTTAAAAGGTTATTAAGAAAAAAAATATTAAACACCCTATTTTTTTCTTTCCATCAACCACAGAGGTATTGTACAGTATTTGTACAATCAGCATTGGTAATTTAGAAATAAAATTATTAAATTTCTAAAAAAGAGAATAGTACTTTTTCTTTTTGTATAATCTGATTTATTTTAGACAATGTGGGTTGTATATATGTTTTTTAAGTTAAAAGAAATTAAAAAGATATAAAGAGAATAACAAAAAGTTACTTTGATTTTGCTAAGATAAGAAAATAAATTCTTATGGCAAAATCAATTAGAAATACTTAAACTTAAAATCACAGCATTTTTTCATCATAATTAAAGATGGTGACCAAAAGTAAAAAAAATAAATTAAATTTTGTCAAAATTAACAGATATCAACAGGATGTGTGCAGTAGACTAAAAATCAGGAAGACTATAAAAAGCAAACACTTTGTGTCAGTGTCTTAGATCTTCATCTTCTTTTGTCTGGTGTTATATGTGACCTGAAATAGCCATTTGATATAAATTAATTTTCTCTGTGAGGTCATATAAAATGTGCCATGATACTCTCACCAATGGACTGAATCATTGGAATATGTGTGAGTAGAGAAGAGTTCATTTGCTGATGTTTTTCTGAAGTTGTAATAATTCTGTGAATGAAGCCATCACCTATCTGAAACTTTGAACCTTAGACTACCTAAAATCTATAAGAAGAGTGCACAACAGATCCCTCTCAGGAATGGTAATCTATACTGTACCATACACATGAACAATTAAATTTACTGGTAAGAAACTTTATTGCATAAATTAAAAGCAATCACTTTCTTGAACAATAATAATATCAAAATGCTGTGGAGTCAGACTGTGAAAAATCTGAATCTTTAAAGCAATGACTTTTAATAACCAGTTAAATTTGACTTTCATACTTTTATTCTCTTATTAATGTAAAATATTAAATTATAAATTAATATTTGTGTTGTTATTTGTTTAAGTTTATTATTATTAGATAATATTTTAATTCTATCATTTTTATTTTATTAAATGAATTGCCAATGATAATCATCCAGAGTGTAATAATTAATTATGTAATAGAAACTAATAAAAATAAGGAGATAAGCCAGTGAATTCTTATATAAAATTCTGGTGCCTTTCAAATCAATTGAAAGCTGGTTTTCTCCTCTCTATTATTCAAGTTTAGTTACATTAAGCAGGGTTGTGTGATCAGGAAAAATAAGTGCGCAGATAAAATTACCTGACGTGTTCTACTGAAAAAATTAACAAATCGAACAAAATTTGGTCACCGAATATGAAGCAAACCCTAAAAGATACCTTTGGATGGTATAATATATAAAATATGCTGGTATCAATAATCTGTTTATTTAAGCTATTTATTTTTTCTCCCCAGAAATCTTTCCTTTTTAAAAATCTTCAACTAATAGTAACATCCTATTGAATTTAAACTTCCAGTCATATTGTCTATTGAAAGCAATAATTAGCAAATTTATTAAAACATCTTCGAGATAAATATTTATAAGATTTCAGTCTATTTCTTCGTAAAAATTATGCTCAAGTTTGTTATATAATATTTTTAATGAAAGTCTGTTTCTGCCCAATCTAACATAGATATGATTTTACAGTAACATAATTTATAAAATCACATTTAGCAAGTTGAAAAATATATTGATTGGTTTTGTGATTTTGAAATCATATTTTTAAAATTTTACAGAGCATTTTTAAATAAAATGATAATCTCTTTATGTTACACTTGCAGAGAGTCCACATCTCATTTTCATACAATAAATTAGATCTGTAGTTATATTAATATGATTATATATTTGTTTTTTTAAATAGTGCTTCAGAGCTGTAGGAAATGTTGCAGGAGTTATCAGATGAAAGTAGAAAAGTAGGACTAAAGATAAATGTTAAAAAGACTAAAGTAATGTTTAATGGATTTTATCAAAATATAAAAATAAAGATTGATTATGATGAGTTAGAAGAAGTTAACAGTTACAAATACCTTGGTCAAATTATTAATACAGATGGAAACATAATAGATGAAATTAATCATAGAATTAAACTTGGTTGGAGTGCTTTTGGTAGAAATAACTTGATACTAAAGGGAAATATGCCTATGTGTTTGAAAATGATGGTTTATAATAAATGTGTTTACCAGTTTTTATTTATGGATCTGAGACTTGGACACTTAATAAAAGAGCAATAGAGAGACTTCAGACCAATCAAAGAAGTATGGAGAGATGCATGTTGGTAGTAACAAGAAGAGATTGAAAATGCAACATATGGGTAAGAGAACAAACCAATCAAAGAAGTATGGAGAGATGCATGTTGGTAGTAACAAGAAGAGATTGAAAATGCAATATATGGGTAAGAGAACAAACAGGTGTTACTGACCTCATGGAAAAAATTAAAAGACTGAAGTGAAGTTGGGCTAAACATATTGCTAGAAGAGATGATAATAGATGGACAATTGAAATCTTAAACGGGATTCCAAGAGATTGTAAAAGACCCAGAAAGAGACCACATGTGAGATGAATGGATGAAATAAGAAAGTGTGCAGGGGTGATGTAGAGAAGAAAAGCTAAAGATCATAGATGGATTGAACTTGGGGAGACCATCATCCTGCAGTGGATTGATAATAGTTGATAATGATGATGACTCTATCCTTTAACTTAATAGCAACAGCAAATTGAGGTCTATTCTGCATCTTAACATTTAAGGCCACTTCCCATTTAAAAACAAAACACTTATGAATGATATATATATATATAGACACAAATGCAATGTCCATTAATTAAAAAAATTATTGTAATAATGATAAAAATAATAAATGAGACGGTAATAAACTATTATAAACAGTCTTTCTCATATGTCATAGCATCGGCGGGACACGAACCCACAACCGTCTGCAACCACAGTCTCTCGATCTTCTGTTAAATTCAAATAACAAAACAGAACCAAATGTTATTAACTCAAATCTCATGTATCCCGAATTTTAATAGACAACATTATATTCAGGATTCATGGGATTTGAGTTGATGACATTTGTTTTGTTATTTGAAGGTTAAGGAATTAATCGAAAATACTTTTGCAGATTAAAAGATTGTTTATAAGAGTTTATTACCATTGTATTTATTTTTTTATTGTTATTACAATATATAACATATATATGCCAAATAAAATTGATTTTTTGACTCATGAATAAAATTAACATTTAATATATAAACATGTAATTAATTTCCTTGTTTGTATTTCAGACTAATTAAATGTACTTGTAATACTGACATACAAATATGTAAATATAGATTTTTAATTTTTTTTTTACAATTTTTATCTAATCATATTTTAATAACAAACAATATAATCATAACATGATTTAAATCAAAAATGGTTTGGATATTTAATACAAATGGATAAGTAGATAGTTGGCTAAAATCCTTGAAAAGTAATTTATTGCTAACTGATCAAAATTTATCAGAGTTTTTTATATTCTTATGTTTTAATATATATATATATATATATATATATATTATATTTTAGACATTATTTAACATTTATTTCAACATTTTGAAAATAGCCACTTGCTGATTGAAATATTAAACAGTGATTTTCACATTTAGATAGATTTTAAAAAGCAAGAGAGAAGGGGAAAGGGAGGAAGAGAGAGCAAGAGAGAAGAAGATAAAGAGCGAGAGAGAGCAAGTGAGAGATAGACAGAGAGAGAGAGAGAGAGAGAGAGAGAGAGAAAGAGAACAAAAGAGCGAAAGAGAGAGTGAGAGAGAAAGCGAGAGTGTGTGTGTTTTTATTTAAAAAATGGAATGGAAGAGCCAAAAAAAAAAAT